>JANKYE010000008.1:1922541-1932680 GCA_032467995.1 Erythroxylum dillonii | reverse complement strand
CGCAGTTTATCTCCTTCGTTGTCCCGACGGGTTACCCCGGGTTTAACCTTGGGAGTCGGGACTAGGGCCCAACGGTCTCCATTTCTGTTTCCGTTCCGAACAGTTGGGCTCTCGGTAACGGGGTCCGATACGGTACGGTTGGGCCCCGGGACCGGGACCCAACACATCTCATCTCTTTTGGATATTTTACCCACTCTCTGAAAATGATCACATTGTGTCACGAAAGCTTGAGCATCCTTAAACAGAGGTGGCCAATAGAATCCACACTCGAGTACTCAACTTGCTATTTTGTTTGCCCCATATTGGCCAACATATTATGCTTCATGACATTGTGTTAATATATCCAACATCTTGTCCTCTGGCACACATCTCCTTATCAGCTCATTCGCACAAGTCTTTTATAGTATTGGCTCGTCCCATAAATATTGAGTGCATTCATGCAATAACTGTTTCGTCTATTGATATGATAGGTAAGGAGGGATCTTACCATTGACGATAAAGTTTGCAATATCTGTGAACCATAGTATCGTCATTCTGTTGAGAAGCATCACCAGGGAATTTTTCATTAATATCATCACTTATCTCACATTTCCCTCCTTCCAGCCGTGATAAATAGTCCGCGACTGCATTCTTCGCTCCCTTATTGTCTTTTATTTCTATATCAAACTCTTGTGAGAGTAACACTCATTGAATAAGTCTCGGCTTGCATCCTTCTTGTCAAACAAATATTTACGTGCAACATGATCAGTAAATACGGTACTTTAGAGCCCAAAAGGTATGAATGAAACTTATCACATGCATACACTACTGCAAGTAATTATTTTTTCATGGTGGTGTAGTTCAATTGAGGACCTGCAAGTGTCTTGCTTGTGTAGTAAATTGCATGCAATTTTTATCTTTTCTTTAACCCAACACGCAACTTATAGCTTGGTTGTTTGCATTGCACACACCTTGAATGGGAGTGTCCAGTCAGGTGGCGCTAATATTGGGGTTGATGTTAGTGCCTTCTTTAATTTATTGAATGCAGATGAATAGTTATTATCAAAAAGTAAAGACACATCCTTGACTAGCAAGTTTGTCAAAGGTCATGCAATCTACAAGAAATCCTTAACAAAGCGACGGTAGAACCCAACATGGCCTAGGAATGGCCGCACGCTCTTGACATTGATTGGAGGTGGAAGTTTTTTTGTAACCTCCGCCTTTGCTCTGTCCACTTCAAAGCCTTGGTGTAAAATTTTGTGCCCGAGCACTATCCCCTCTTACACCATAAAGTGACACTTCTCCCAATTCAACACTAAATGTGATTCTTCATATCTTTGGAGTACCTTATCCAAATTGATCAGAAAATTCTCAAAAGAGTCTCCAAAGATAAAGAAATCATCCATGAAGACTTCCATAATATCTTCAATCATGTCCGCAAAAATAGATGTCATGCAACTTTGAAATATAGTTAGGGTATTGCATAACCTGAACGACATTCGTTTATACCCGAAGGTATCATAAGGACATGTGAACGTAATTTTTCTTAATCATTAGGGTAGATGAATATCTGATTGTATCCTGAGTAACCATCTAAGAAGTAGTAGAATGAGTGACCCACCACCCTTTCTATCAGTTGATCCATGAATGGGAGAGGGAAATGGCCTTTTTAGTCACCTTGTTGAGTTTGAGATAGTCTATAAATACTTTACATCCCGTGATTGTTCTTATTGAAATTAATTCTCCACTTTCACTTTCATTACAATCATTCCATCCTTTTTTGTTACACATTGTATCAGGCTGACTCATTCGCTATCAGATATTGGATATATGATACATGCATCTAAAAGTTTTACTACCTCCTTTTTTACCACTTCCTTCATGCAAAGGTTCAACCTACGTTGACATTCCCTTATAGTTATGCTTCCTTCTTCGAGGTTTATCCTACGCATACACACATTTGGGCTTATACCTCAAATTTCGAATAATTGCCATCCCATGGCCTTCATCCGCTACCTAATAGTTCCAACCACCCTACTTTCTTGTTCTCCATCTAATTGATTGGAAATGATGATGGGTAGAGTTTGACCTTTAACTAGAAAGGTGTACCGGAGATGTGTCGGTAAAAGTTTAAGTTCTAGTGTTGGTGGTTTCTCTGTGGGTCATGGTATGGGTGCTTTGGTTTGCACTAATATTCCCTGATGAGTCTGAACACGCGACTCCCCCATTTCAACATCTCCTTTAGACTCAGATTCATTTTCTATCTCCACTTCTATTGATTTAACTTTTGCAAAGCAACTTTTTACTTGTTCTTGCACACCTTCATCTATAATGTCAATCGTCATGCAAGTGTTGCTTTCCTTTGGACTCTTCAATGCCTTGTTCATATTAAACTCCACTTGATCTTCACCAATTTGGAGAGTCAATTTACCTTCATGAACATCAATCAATGCTTAACTTGTGTTCAGAAATGTTGTCTGAGAATTAGTAAACAAATCTTATCTTCTTTGAAATTAAGAACAATAAAGTCCACAGGAATAATGAACTTGTCCATTTGTATCAAAACGTCTTCCACCACTCCAAACAGTCTTTTAATAGATTGATCAGCTAAATGAACTAGCATCATAGTTGACTTGACCTCACCAATCCCCAATTTTTAGAATATCGAAAAAGGGATAAGATTGATGCTTGCTCTTAAATCACGTAGGCATTTTGTGAACTCAAATTCACCAACCACACAGGGTATTGTGAAACTCCCTGGATCCTTTAGCTTAGAAGGCATTTGATTGGTGACTATGGAACTACAATTGCCAATTAAGGTTACCATTTGGTTTTCTTCCCAAGTACGTTTCTTCGATAATATGTCCTTTAAACACTTAGCATTCTTGGGCATGTATTCTAAAGCCTCTACGAATGAACTATTTATTTACAAAGTCTTTAATTTCTCTACGAACTTTGCAAATTGTGTATCTAATTTGCTCTTATAGAGTCGTTGGCGATATGGAATTTTGGGTGGATATAGAGGAGGGACAACGTAAGGAGGGTATTCCCTCATGTATATGTCTTTCTCCTTTTCCTTATCTTTCTCTGCACATTGGGGTCCACTTTTTGGCTTGGTTGGTTGTTCGAGTTCCTTGCACTTCGCAAAGTAATGGCTTGTAGCTCCTTTGGGTTTGATTTCGTATTACTTGGGAGGCTTCTTGCACTTCATGTAGACAATGTATTTGCCACTCGGCTAATTTGAACCTTTAAATTGTGGATGGACGAGGCGTGTTTCTTTGTTACTTGCTCAATTCGTCCTTCCAACCTCTTGTGAGTGTCATTCATGTTTTCGAGTTTGTCCAAAATTTTATCTAATTTAGAGTCCATGGGATTTGGTTTCTCCTGTTGGAAACCAGGTGGTCTTTGAGATCGGAATTGACCTTTTGCATTGTTCGACCAAGAGAATTTTGGGTAATTTTTCTACCTAAGGTTGTATGTGTTTAAGTAAGGGTAGTTCATCCCTCCTTAACCAAATTATGCTCCTATGTAGTTAACTTGTTCCGATTCCTGGCCTTTAATTAGAAAGCAATCAATGGTGTTGTGTTTATCTTGTCCACACAGCTCACATCTTTGTTGAATAGCTTTCATAGAAGCTGAAGAAGAGACTTTCACATTATTTAGTTGCCGGGTCAATAGCTGAAGCTCCCTTTTGCTCACGGAGGGTCATATGTTATCTACTTCTATCCATTGTCCATAGGTAACTGTTACTAGCCATTTCCTCCAACAACCCTTTCGCTTCATCCACCATCTTCCTCATCAAATATCCTCCTGATTCTGCATCAATGGTGCCTCGGATAGGTGGGTTCACTCTATTATAAAAATTTTGGAAAAGGAACTCCTTAGGTAGGTTGTGGTAAAGGCACTTCCTTTGCAAGTCTTTGTAACTTTCTCAAGCCTCATAAAGTAACTCCCCATCACTTTGTCGAAAGATTGTGATTTTCTTGATTATCTTTGTAATCTTCATGAGGGGGAAGTACTTATCTAAGAATGCACGCATTAATTGTTCCCAAGTTGTAACATTTACGGGACTTAATGAGTGATACCATACCTTAGCTCTATCGTTTAGTGTGAAAGGTAATAGCCTCCTTTTAACAACATCTTTCAACATCCTATGAGATCAAAAAGTATAACATATTTCTAAAAATTGACTATATGAGCGTTAGGATGCTCGTTAGTTAGCTTATAAAATTGAAAATTAGTTTGAAGTATGTTTAACAAAGCTCGTTTAATTTCAAATGAAGCTACTTGAACAGGTGGTCTAACGATACCTTGATTGGTTGCATTGAACCCCAGTCTTATGAAATCCACGAGGGTCCGCAGTTAGTTTGCTTAGTTTCCTCCTTGCTAAAACTCTTGATAAAATTCCTCAGCCATGGTTTCTTTGGTATTCTCTTCCTTTTCACATCTAGCTCTTCGAACTGCTCGCTTTAATCATGCGATGTCAAGCTTTAGTGTTTCGACGATTCGACTTAAATTTCTAGTCACTCTTGTGTTCATGCAAATGCACTGACACAAGTGGTGAAAACTCCTTAGACTAAAAGAATTAAACTAATCCTACTAACTCCCTAGTAATAGCGTCAAAAACTTGATCAAGTGGGCAAGTTTTACAATTTCTTATCCCTCAATATACTACAAGTGCACGGTTCGTGAGTGTAATATATGAGGTGTTGGTGAACTAATCGAACTCTAAGTTTTCTAAGGCCTAAAGAATAATTAAAATGAAAAGAAAAACTGAACAGAAAAGGAAATAAGTGAATACGAATTGATTGGAAATGAAATTGTAAAGTTAACACAAAGACATCAAAATTGAGCATCATCAATGAACCATAAAAAATCAGATAAGGAAGATTAGTCAATTATGAGAAGGGAGATTTATCCTATCATCAAATGTTAACATGATTACTTTTGAGTTAATTCGGTATCAATCTTAGATTTTCTAATGGTGGATTACTCTATCTCGAGTTATAATCATTAAACTTTAAATCATGAACCCTAATTGAATTATGGAATTGGCAAGCTCTCAATTAACAAAAAGCCCACACATCTAATTAGATCTTAAGCCCTCTAATAGACTATCGGTTCCTCACACGAGATCTTTCTTCGTATAAAATATCGATTTGATTGTTTGAGTGATCTATTAGATTGTTTAATTCTTATTACCCAATCTAATCATTTTGCTATTGATTTATTCTCTCAATTTGTTACCGAAGCATGCAAATACATCAAATAATCACAATACCAAATGTGTTAATATCAAAAGAAAGCACATAACATTGATTCAAGAACAAATCCCTAAAGGAGTTTAAAACATCATCATCAAACCCAAATCTATCACTATCAAAACCATCTCATACATTCAAAAGAAAGAATAACAAAGATGAAAAGAAAATGTCACTTGGAAGGGGTCGGGATGGACCGGGAAGATAGTAGAAACAATAGCCCTTTATCTTCCCTCTTCCTCTCTTCTCTTCTTCCCCTTCCTTGGATATTTCTCAATGTAGCAAAATGGAGGCTCCTTTTTGGGATTTATTCTCTTCTCTTTTATAGTCTTTTCTATATAAGGTAGAAACTAGATTATGCCCAACCCAAAAGTCCGAAATATCCCTCAAAGAGTTGAGTTTGAAACTAGTCAACGTCTATTATTGCACACTCAAATTTGGGTGATTTATCCATGATTAAGATGAAGCTTGGGTGAAATTAAGTGAGGGTCTAAATCGAGTAATGTTGAAAAGCAGTAGATACGTTGTGGTTAGGTTAATAACTAAAGAGTGTATCATGTTTAAATTTAACTGGAGTTTGTGGGGTTGAAGGAACAAGATGGAAAGAAAGAGAGATTTTAATTGTAACTTTGTAAGATATCTGATGAAACTGTCGTTAGGATTGAGAAATAGATATTAGATATCTTTTATATTGGAGAATCCAGCATATTATTAATTGTATTTTATTTTTAAATTATTAAAAATAAGTACAATTGAATTTTAAATTAAGTTTGTTTTAATGCAAAAGAAATATAACAGATATCAACACTTAATGATAATATAAATAGTTAATAATAACTAGTATAAGAAAGACGTAAAATATGGTAGTTTAGATGCCCAAGTATAATGAAGATACAATGAAATTGTACATAAAAGCAAACTACCATATTGTACAAGGAACAATTAGGGTGAATTATTATTTCTCCCTGTTTTATAAGCTATAGCATAAGGCAAGCCGCCGCATGCATTCAATCGTGGTCAGTACACAGATTTCTTATGTAGATATTGTATAGCGGGGGGTTAATAATGATAGTTTTTGTCCAATTAATTTTGACGCTTGTCATGACACTTTTCAAACCATGCTTAGTTTATGAGCAAGTCATTAAATCGTTAATCTTCTAGAGGAGGTGATCATGTGACCGCTACAATAGACTCTAATACAAGCTTCTGAATTTTATTGTTATATTAACCTATTTGTATACTCGAGTACAGTAAATTCACATGTAAGGATAATAAATTATACCTTTCTGTTTGCATCAGCCCACGGTGTTTCCTTTTGGCTATTACCAACTTCCTGTTTTGAATAGTTATGGGATTGATGCGAAAACTCGAACCAAATTTAATTTAGAGCTCATATAAAACTTAGTATGTTCAGATAAATGATATCAGATTTATTTAATGCATTCAGTTTTTGTCAAAAGAAGCAAAATATTAAAGCAAACTTCTTTGTTTCGTGTAAAAACAAGTGTTAACTTGCTAAATTGTTAATGAATTTATGAAATCTCAAGTATTCCCTTAATAACGTATCAATCAAGTTACACAACAGAATTTAGTTGGATGCCATCATGCCATTTCAGTCACGGGTATGAGTCTCCTTTTTTTTTTTGTTTGTTTAATATATCTTAGAATGTTAGTGGTACTAATACTGCTGAAAACGAGCTTAACGGTGAATCAACATGGAAGGACAAATATATGATTGAATAGTCCTATAGAATAACCGATCAATCCCAAAATAAATACACTGCAATATCCAATAAAGATGCATTATTCCCTTCTAAATATGAAATTAAGTTGTACTACTATTTAGTGGGTTTCTGTCATCATAATAGAAGTACTCTCAAGGCTACTCTTGTTTCTCCATGCCATTTTGGAATTTTTTGCAGGCAAATGAGTTTTACCAAATAGACACTTGAAAGGCTATTGGTTATTAGTGTCCATAAAATATTTTGGTTAGTTTATCATATTAAGTTATTAATAGAACTACATGACGACCACTAATTACTTTTTGTCCTCTTCTCTTTCTTTCGTTTATATATAGTAGAAATATTTCCAATTTGACGTTTATATAATTTCACCGTCTGCTCAAACTCGGTTATATATATACATAAATGCTAAGCATCTTTGATTTCCACGAATAGGATTAACTTCCTTTTCCTAACCAACTTCTCTCGGCAATTTGATGTTGCCCGTTTTATATGGAGCAAATAGTGCCACACTTTTTGTATGAATTGATTGTTTGAGGGAAGGCATAATTTTGAGGAGAATATATCTCCTAGGGTTTTAAGGATAAGGCCAAAAAAAAAAAAAAGTTGGTTGTCCCAAACGTAAACTAATTTTTAATTCAATTAATTATTATTATTATTAAATTTTTAGAAAGGTTTAGATAAAAAAAAATTCGTGTAAAATGAGCAAAGAATAAAATATATTCCAAAAGTAACTTGATGTACAAATGGGGTGTTGGTGCTTTTCCAGATTCCAACCTCGGGAGCATATTCGTCCCATGGTAAAACTAAAATGGTCGCCTAACCCTAAAATCCACCCACTAACTGTCAGACAGCTATTAAAGGACAAGTCCACCAACCAATTCTTTTAACCCCGCTTCCAAACTCTAGTTTCGGCCAATTGCTTTTCTTTCTATAATCAATTTATTTAACCTGAAACTCTAAGGGGCAGTTTGGTATGAAAAAGATAATCCATCGACCTTTGTTCACATCGCGAGGGGCCGGTTGCTATGGAATTCTAGACCGTTAATATCGCCTTCTAGTTCTATTGTTGATGTTGGTGTATTTCTTAAGAAGTAGAAAAATATCTGCGCAGGGTGTCAGCGACAGTAAAAGTGGGGGCTGGTGGGGCCCTACACAAAGTCATGTTTTGAGGAGGGAGTTCAACAATCTTAAATACCATTCATTTTTGGAAGACAGCATAAACACTCTCCATCTCTGTGTTCAGAGAGTGTTAGAGTGAGAGATAACACATACGGTGTCTGTTTGGAGGAGCTGATAGAAACTCCCTATCATTTTCTTGCCAGGTACTACTACTTCTTCTTCTTCTAATAAATTCTTGCATTCCACTTTCCTCTTTATCGTTCTCATTTCCTCCCTTTTCTTCCTAAATAGATGTGAATCTTGTTCTTATCAATCAACATTTTCAGATCCACCTCAAATTTCACTCCTTAGGTGATTAATAACATTTGAGATTTCATTTTCCACCCAGTAACAGGGGTCCTTTTATGCATCGATACCCAAATATGGTAGCATGCTTAATACTGCAATTTTTAGTATATCCAGATGTGTTTTATGTGTTATTTTGATTGGATTCAATGCTTTTCCAGTTTTCCATTCATTGCCTTTACTCTACTTTCGTCCAATCTCCAGGTGCTTTGGTCTATATAATTAAAGAAAACAGTGAATACAGCTTTTCCATTAAATGACATTTTTCTTTTTTATTCAAATTAAAAAAATCTTTTTTTTAATAAAGGCCACCTGTACTGATACTCATTTGTCATCGCCGGAGTTTTCGTTACATTTTCCCATAAATATCTGAATCTTTCTTGTCGAAAATTTCTACATCCTTTTTGACCGGAATAGAGCTTCAAAGTCGCCCTATTTAATGTTAATTAAAGTGTTTTACTTTCTAACCAATAGAAAAGCGTTGGTAAGTAGGGTTCGATGCACTTGAACATCATTAATAAAAATTGAAGATCGGCAGAGCATCTAGAGTTTTGCAAGCATCTAGGGTTTTGCTTCTACTAGGATTTAAGTTTAGAAACTTGATGGTGGTCTTGTGTTTTTAAGCCGACGTCAAAGACGATTGTGATGGGCCGGCCGCGGCCCTGGTGCGTAAATGCTTAAATCGTAGCTTAGTAATTTCCCATTGGCCGAGTGATGAGCCTGGCATGAGTTATGTAGATGATTTAATAAATGTAAAATATATTTATAATTTAATTAATATAAGTTATTATGACTATATTAATGTAATTTATAAGATAAAAGATGGACATATAATTAGATTCTTTTCAAATCTTGCAACAATTGATTAAATTAATGTGAACATAGATCCAACAATTTTGTAATCTGCGTGAGAATTTCATTTTGTCTATTTTCAAATTGTTTTCAGCCTTTTTGTTTAATTGAAGTTTTTCAGAGTAAAACGCCAATATTTCAAATTTCTCATAACTACGTAAATTCTTTAGGAGCGGTTAATAAGTAGTATGGAAGGTGTGACAGAATTCCATCATCTGTGTCGGTTGCTCTGATCAAGGGTTCTGTACCCCTTATTTTGGACCTACTCAAAGGGGACAGAGCCCCTGATCAAGAGCTTCCTCACGCAAATACAACGGCAGAGGGCAACTCATATTTGTGTTACCACATATTGCAAGATACAAAATGGCCGAATAAAAAGATAAATTAGTCAAACAAAAAAATTGACGTTTGACTTTAGGCTATGATGAATATGGACAAAGCCATAACAAGTAGTTTCCCGATAGATAGAAATTTTACGTTTAATGCTATTCAATTGCTCGAATTAATCTGTTCTTTTCTTTGATTCGACATTTTTCTTTTTTAACTTTTTTTTTTTTTTTTACTTGGTTCGTCGTTTTATCTGTTTCCCTCTTCCTCTCCTTATCCGGTACCTTAACTTTCGAGAAGCCATGACTTACAAAGAGGCGTAGGGCCCCACATATTTTCTGGGCTCAAAGTCTTGGGAAAGGTTGGCCCAGCTCTAATTGTGTTTAGACTCTTTAGTTGGGTGCTGGGGGTCATAAGGGCCTCCAGATTTCATATCGGTAGTGATGCATGTGTTTCTGCAAATTACATAGCCTATAGCTATTTGCTTCCTATTCCTATTTCTTCAGGTGAT
>JANKYE010000008.1:1847368-1859193 GCA_032467995.1 Erythroxylum dillonii | reverse complement strand
TAAGCCTTGTGCTGAAAGCCCTGAAGGGTCACTTGCTGTCAAACCACATTGGTGGTGAGCGCACACTAGTCAAACATTAAAACCATAAGTTGACTTCTTCATAAAAGAGGTAGCCTTAAGTCTCTAAATTGATTTGAAACAAGAATGACCTCCAACAGAGCTCTATAACTCAAGATATGCTCAAAATACCTAAATGTGCTCAATTCCCAAACATGCTCTCCTAACCGCCCTTAACTTGTTTTCCATCACACTCTCTCTATTTAACTCCAAATGAAACCAAATTTTAAAGAGAAGAAGATATATGCCTTAGGAAACTATTGGTTCAAGAATGACCTCAATTGGAGCACGGATGAGGGAGTTGTGCCCTAAACAATGGACCATGTTCATGCCCAAAATCAGTTTTGACCTCTCTTGACGCGAATGTCATAACTTTTAATCTAGATGTCAGATTGAATTTGTTTTTGTGCCATTGGAAAGAAGACATCTAGAGATACAACTTTGCTGAAGACCACAAAACCCAATTCGGCCTCTAAGATACTCAAAATACACAATCTTTTCAGTGCATGTCCGTTTAACGGACATGACTCAAGCTTGGAGGCCATTTTGACCCGAGAGTGTCCGTTAAACGGACATGCATGTCCGTTTAATGGACATGAATTGGCCAAAGGGTGTTTTTCACCCGAGAGAGTCCGTTAAACGGACACCTATGTTCATTTAACGGACATGGGGACTCCCCAAGGCCCCCATGCCACTCCAAAGCTTGCCGAAAACCTATCCAAACACCATAAACACTTCCAAACATCCAAAACTCATCTATTCTTATGCAAAAACACTTCATAACAACCTAAACACCAACTTCAACTCATGAAATTATCAATTCCCAACTTCAAAGATTCATCGAAAACAACATTTCTCAAGCATTCATTTCTAGCCATTTCAACCACAACATAAATAGCACCATAACCTAATTCTCTCTATTTCAACATCCCATTATTGCAATTTCATACCAAGGGAAAGATCAAACAATCTTCTAACCTTCCAAAGACAACATCTATGAACTCTACAAAAATTTTCCAAAATTTCTTCTAGAATTCCTGAACATTAACATCCCACGTGAACAATGAAAATAACCAATGTAAAAACCTGAATTTGGCGTAACATCCATAACACATATATATGTCATTTACATCGAAATCAATGTTTTACAATGCTTTAATTCTCAACCAAAACATCTATAATTCCTCATTCCATATTAAACATCTTCCCTCAATCCTTTGTTTAATACTAAAATGATACAAATTTTAGTTATACTATTACATCCATTCAGTTAAGAAACTATTGCAAACATAAGACAATAACACAGTCCCTCAATCATGCATATTTGACTAAAATAGATACATTAATCTTCAAGAAAAAAGAGATCAGCTCATCATGGAAATAACAAGATTCATCATCTTTATATACTTCAATCCCATCTTTATCAATATAAGAGAAGTATTTAAGCAATAAACCAAATAAATAACTGAAATGAACTATCAAAAGTTAACAGAGTATCAGTCGGTTAAGCTCAAGGTAGTAAGTTTAATTAATAACTGGAAAAGTAAAACACAAAGAAATAATGCAACAAATGAAGAACAGAGCAAGCAAACAAAGATTGAATGAGGGACTTGCAGTGGTCTCCTGCACTCTCAAGCTCTCTGCATTGGCTTTCGCCTTCTGCTCCTGCTTGGTTCTCACCCAGATGATTAGATGCCCAAGATGTTTCCACTCTCCATTGTTCTTCTTCACCTCACCCGATTGGTCTCTGCTTTCTCTCCTCTCTTCTCCACCTTCTTTCTTTCTCTTTGTTTTTGTCCCCGAATGTCTCTCAGGTGTGTAGAATGTGGAATGATAGAATGTTAGAATATGTGAGAAGGAGTCGCCAACCTCCTTCAACCTACAAATGCCACGTAATAATTAGACAAAAAAATATGTCATGGGTGTGACTCTTTATCACCCTCGTGCAACCATAGTCACGAGTTTGACCCGTTGTCACACCCGTGAGTTACATGATCATGAGTGTGACCATGTAATTCACATGTAGCACTCGTAATTAAGTGTGTGGCTAAACAATTAAAATGCATTACCATGCAATTAACATGTGTGACATCCAATTAACGTGTCACACCTATTTTCATGTAAAACTCTTCTGATTTCCATCCAACATTCACAAGACAATTCAATTAACATTCATGTAATATTCACACCATTTTCACTCAATTCACCATAAATTTGGGTTTAAAAAAAGAATTTGTAATCAAGATCAAGGTATGAATGCAAGCAAAATTCAACAGAATTAAACATAACAAATCCTATTTAGAAAATACACAATAGTATTAAGTACATGTATCCCCAAGGTTTTAGGTAATGAAGAATTACTCATCATACTCTGAACCATATCCATTAATGCCCCATTATGCCTTTCTATCCCACCATGTTGTTAAGGTGTGCCTAACATAGTATACTATGCACATATGCTACATTTCTCGAGAAACTTTGCAAATGGACTTAGATATTGTCTTGATTCATCATATTTTTTTATAATATTCACCATTTTTATCAAATCTTAGAATTTTCACTTTTTTATCTAATTACCTTTTAACCTCCTTTATAAACACATTTAAGGCGTTTACAACTTGAGATTTTTCATTAAGCAAATAGACATATTTGTAACGTGAAAAATCATTTATAAAGGTGATAAAACATTTTTCTCCACCAAAAGATGGAATGTCAAAAGGTCTATATATATCGATGTGTATAATTTCAAACAAATGAGTACTTATTGAGGCTCCTTTCTTACTATGTTTGGTTTGCTTTCCTTAATGCAGTCCAAATGCAATCCACACATGCATCAAGTTTAATAAAATAAAAATTCAGAAGAATTTCATTCTTTACCAATCTTTCCAACCCTTTTTAGATATATGACCTAAACATTTATGCCACAAGTATGCTAAATTATTATTCATTATGCTATGTTTAGTTTCAATGGTATGATAAATAGAAAATAGAGACTCAGAAAAATTAACATCAAGTTTTAATTTATATAAACCACCTATAAGAATTCCACAACCAATAATAGAATTATGTTTAAATAAATTAAAACAACCATCACCTAACTTAAAATATACTCATTTTCATCAAGTTTATAAACATAAATTAAGTTTCTAGAAATTGAAGGTACATAAAGAATTTGTATTAGATATAACTGACAACCAGTATCTAATATTAAATGATAAGTTCTTACACTTTTAATTATAACCTTCTTATGATTTCTTACGAACAAAAAAATCTCAATTGAGTTTAAGGTTTGGATTATAATAAATCCCTAGGTAACATTAGAAACATGAGTAGTATCACCAAAGTCAAGTTCCAACTATTATAAGAACTTCAATTAAGTTTAGTTTGGAACATACAAAAAGGTTAAATTTACCTTTCTTTTCAAAAAGGTTAAATGTACCTTTCCTTTTTATCAACATTATCAATAACTTGTGACACTTTAGTAGGTGCTTTCTTCTTAAATTTCTTAGTCTTTGGCTTGTGAATCTTGCTAGCTACTTGAACCATAAGGTTAATATAATGAACTCCTTGATTATTTAGTTTCGTTTCCTCCTAAATGAGCATACTACACAATTCATTAACATTTTAATTGTCCTTTACAGTATTGTAGTTAATTTAAAGAGTTTCATACGCAAAAGGTAAGGAGTTTATAATGAATTGCACTAAGAAGAAGTCATTAATTGTCATATCCAGGGTTTTTAATTTTTCTACAATATTTGTCATCTCTAGAACATATTTCTGCATACTATACAACCCATCAAACTTCATGGTTGTGAGTTTAGCTATAAGAGTACTGGCAAGAGACTTATTTGCATAACAAAAACATTCTTTCACAAACTTAAGGTATTCTTTAGTACTTTCAGTTTGTGGAATAGTGGAATTAATATTGTTAGCAATAGTAATTCACATGAAATTAAGACATAATATGTTTGATCTTTCCAATGCTTTATAGTTTGTCTTGTCATCCTTACTACTCATACTCATAATGAGAGTAGGCTTTTCTTCCAATAATGCTAAATTAAGATCCCAAATGCCTAAATAGAATTTGGTTTACTATTTAGAAATGTTCAAACCATTAAATAGGGTAACAAAAGAAACACGCAAACGAAGAGAAATAAGTGAAAATACATAAATGCTCAATAAATTTTCTGATTCAAATAATTAAATATTTAGAATATATTGCAAGTTTCCATTAGGCAAACTCAACAATATATTATCATAAGTTTAATGTCATGCAAACCTTGTCAGGCAATCAAATAAATAACCATTAAATACAATCAATATATTTGGATATATAATATATTTGACAACTAAATATTGATTTTCCTCTATTATATTTGTTTGCCATAGAGTATTAACTTACCTTTGGGTAAATTCTAAATTCTATCAATTAATAAGCATCATTTATCCATATAATTAATTCAATAATAAGCACTCATATTTTATGAATAAATGACTATTTATACGTGACAAAAGCTTAATTAATTGCTTACTTTAGTGACTAACAAATTTTCCATTTATAATGTCGTGTATAAATTTAACACATAACACATAATTTTAAATTTCAATAATAATATGCATAAAACTAATATGAAATTTGAATGTTCATAATAGTTATAATGAAATCTACATTGATAATATGTTGTTGTCTAGTCGTTAGGACACCTGAGTTTCACCTAAAAGACCTAAGTTTGATTCCCAACAAGGTCGTTATTTCACTCAACAACTAGAGTTCAAATCCTAGCAATAACATTATGCTTATTTTTCTCTTAATATTTATCTAACATTGGAAATTATCATAAAACAAAAGTCCTACATGAGATTTAAAGTTGATATTCTTGATGTATTATTTTAGTTTGTCATCTTTAAAATTCCATCACCACGGTAATCTTTAATTTTTTTATATAAAAACTATTAATAGTGAATAATCACAAAACTCTTCAAACATCAAAATATTTGACAATCATCATCAAATAATCATAGTAAACTAAATGAAAAAATTGTTTATTTAAAACACATGTTGTGATACCACATGTAAAAAACTATAATCATTATGACATAAACCAAAATCAACATTCATAACTTTAAGATCTTGAATAAACAATTGCTACAAATCATAAGAGTG
Source organism: Erythroxylum dillonii (assembly GCA_032467995.1). Taxonomy (NCBI): domain Eukaryota; kingdom Viridiplantae; phylum Streptophyta; class Magnoliopsida; order Malpighiales; family Erythroxylaceae; genus Erythroxylum; species Erythroxylum dillonii. The sequence continues at coordinate 1,853,972 of JANKYE010000008.1, read as the reverse complement.
TAATATTACATACGTGATTCAGAAGATGCTATTATTGAAAAAAGAATTAAAAAAAACTTCATCACGTTTTTAGTTAAAATTAGTTTCCCTCTCTTAACTCTCTTGTGGTTATGAAATCTTAATTGAAAACAATATGTTATCATAATTAATAAGGAGAGACCCTAATTATATATTTATAATTTTTAATTTGATACGTTCATCAAGTGACCAAAATAAACGATTGAGATTTATTTCGCTATTAAATAAGACATATAAAATAAATAGAACTCTTCAGTTATTACTAGTGATATGTGTGTGTGTGTGACCATTAATTTGGGCCACTTTCTAACATGAAATGTTGGCACTCAAGATTATCAATTAGTGTAGTAATTAATTTGAATCGTCCCTGCCATTCTAGTTTTGAATCTTCTTATGACTAGTTAGTTAAAACCAAAACTTACCCGTTTTGTTCTTAAAACTTAGAATTACTTACATAAGATTGTAGATGAGTTTAAACTCAGGTAGACCTAGCTCCTACAGTTAAAGACAATCAGATAACAGACAAGTAATATCGATACTCTCCAAATCTATTTGTTTCCCATAAATAAAGATTACAATATTTACTTTAACGGTTAAGACATCAACGCTAAAATAAACAAAGTATACTAAAAAAAAATGATGTTCCTAGATATTACGGACTAGTACTTGTCATATATCAAAATTACGCTAACATTATTATGCATTTCCAATCATTTTTATTTTTCCTTATAAATTCTAACGTTTTAATCTTTTAGAATTGAGTTTTAAAGTAATTAAATTAAACTTACCATATGCCTGGCCTATCAAACCACAAAGTCCTATCCAACATTTATGAAGTTTTTTGAAATATAATTACAAGTAATAATAATTTATTAAAATCACAAAATATTTTAAATTTAAACTACAATACATGGAATATTTTAATAATTGCTTCATTTTGCTTTATTGATTTGGAAAGATGAAAATTTCAATGAGCATTATTATTTCGTATGTAAATTGAATGAAGAGACGAAGATAGCAAAATGAAGATAAACGATAAAAGGTACAAAATCAGAGGTGGAGCCCAGTTCTCCAACTGCCTGAACTTGGAACCACGTCAACAAATGGGTCCCACATCAGTCTCTGTCTTCCTCTGACAACAATCACCAACACAACACGCTTTTCTGTTGCTGTTTTTTTTTAGTTTGTGGGGTCCACCTGCCTTGTACTCCGTCTCCACGTGGCATCGGTTCACCTCCGATATCGTATCTGATGTGGGCCGGCACGATACTCGTGTGCTCTTTTTTCTCGTGACGTTAATACTCTTCTGCGCGTCTGATCTACTCCGAATCTCCGCTTCACGTGCACATCCGACGGTTAGGATTCCCCCAACCCCCTCCCCTTATCTCTCCAACCCCATTTTCCTTTTTCTCTTGTTTTATTTTTCGAGTCGGCCGGCTTATCATGTCATGCGCTCCACACATGAAAACCTCAAATCGACGGTGACAGCCTAATGAATTGCAAGATGATACCATCTAATATATATATGCATTTAGTAATATTAGTTGTCTTTTCGATGAGGTGTCTCTAATAAATAAATAAGAGAATGAAAATGCGTTTCATTGGAATTCCCTGTGTTTGCTGACTCAATTAGACGGTGTTTTGATATTTCTTATTTGGCAAATACCAGAAATTAAAAGAAAAGACCATTTGAGATTAGGATTGTTCTAGTATTAACTATAGCATCAATACTCCTAAAATTAGAGGCAATTGCACGGTAGTCTTAAGTCTTAACTACAATACTGAAGATCTTTTTTTTTTGGGTATTTTTTGTCCATTTCCGTAAATGAAAATCATAAACGATAATGACAAAAAGAAAAACCTTATGTTAAAGCATAGGGCTACATGTTGAAAAGGTAAGCAGTGTCACTTTATTGCTATAGCTCTGAGCTAAAGGTTTTGTGATCTTTCAATTCGATTACACCATAAACTCCAGGTAATGAGCTGTTACTTAGTAAAAGGGAGGATTTTTGTGTATATACTATTTTCTGTCATCAGTCCCTTAGTCTACCAGGAATGTTCAATTCTTAATAAATTCTATAGAATAGATATTATCCGGACCATATCCAAGAGTAACTGATAAGCCTTATATATATAAATCCAGCTGTATTCTATAATATATATCTTTAAAAATTCAAATGTATTAGACTATGTATAGTTTTGAGTTTTTTTTTTAAGAGAAGAATAAAAAGAAGCTTATTGATTTCGGAGCAGTAAAACTACAAAATTTCATTATAAGATTTATATAAACAGATTAAATATATAATATTATGCACAAATAATTTATAATTGTTGAAATTATGCATTAATCATAAGATCATGAAATAAATCGTATATGTCTATCCGTCAATATAGTTACCGATGGATACATAATATGTTCGTCGTTAAATTTATCTATGGTCATTTTAATGACACCTTTTTTCGTCTGTAATTTCCGTCTTGACTTACAGTTTTATTGTAGTGTGAAACGCTTATAATTATCGGATAAATATAGTTTGATTAAATAGGATAAGTAAATACATGTGTGGCATGGCACTTTAATGGGTCATAATAAGTATTTCAACATTACATTCTTAGTAATTACGCGTGTATTGTAAAATCTCTATTTAAATAACACAAAATAATGTGAAAGAATCAAACTAACAGAAGACAGAATAATTTACAAGAACTAAGTAATATTTCTCTTCATAATATTTCACAAGTGAAAAATAACATTTAAATTTTATAATTAACATCTAGACATTCAAAATTAAAATTAAAAGTTTATTAACTAACAACAGTAAAAATTAGCCAAAACAAGTGTTGTCATCTATATAACTACATAATTTTTAAATCCATAGTTAATTACTCAGGCTCAGCTATAAAAACAAAGCTATTAAGGTAATTACGTTGGTGAAAGTGAAGGTACTTTCACATTCCATGATATCTCCTATTTTAATTTCAACGTCCGTAAACACGGATAAGGTACCGCTGTCGTTTTGTGGAAGCCATGACATTGGTTATTATTCCACCCACGCGGAGCTCCAACATCACACATCTCGTACGCCACCGGACAGTATATATGTGAAAGACCAAAACACCCTTTCAATGTAATCAAGAGTTAGTCTCTATGCAGTATGACCGTTAGGAATGAACTAATCCTTTTTGACTAGTGAGTGGATCCGATTATTATTATGGTCCCATTTTACACGTTATAAAACTTCCATCGACAATAAGACAATCATAAGTTTTTTAGTTTACTTAGGTTTATCCTTTAATGTTGTCACTCTTAACTCTTAATCTTACATTTTGTTAAAGAAAGCTCCATGTCTTGACTCGCTAATTGATGACCTTACAGGAGTAAACTCGTAGATTATTTACCATCGATCATTTCTAATTTGTCACCATAATATGAATTTGCATTATATGATAGACATTATTTGTTTTGAAAAATAAAATAAAAGGGGCATGAGAGGAATTCCATAAATAACCCTAGTTATTGGTGGTAATGTTCATGTTTGCAAATGTAGTACATAGATATCCAATAAACCTGAAGATGGGCCGTATGGTAAAGTGAAGGCAACATTATTATTTATGTTATATCCCCCTGTCACGCAAACATAAACCTAACCCTTCACCCTTTCTATTGGCTAAGCTCAGAGGGGACAAGGTCTGTTCATATTTCACACACACACAAAAAAAAAAAATTTATATCTATCCTTTTCCTCCCAACAGACTGTTTTTCTCTTAAAAATTTTAACCTTGTTCCTTTCTTTATACGAAGACTTCCTCATCATTTACCTCCATATATACATATATATATATATATATATATACACACACATATATACAGATGCAGACCCTTCCTTTTTCATTTCCTCTAAACAACAGCATCAACCGTCTTTCTCTCAACAATCTTTCAATGGATGGCATGCTTATGAAGAAACAGCCTTGTTTGTCCTCTTCTACTTCTCCATCCTCACTAGCCATGCATAAAGACTCCAAAACAATATCCAAAGTCAAGCCTAAAATACGCATAATTCATATTTTTGCTCCTGAAATCATCAAAACGGACGTTTCAAACTTCCGAGAGTTGGTGCAGCGACTCACAGGGAAACCAACTGATAACAACTGCAAGAAGAAACCCAGAAAGGGAAGAGCCAGAAGAGATCAAGAAACTCATAATCAGCCAAGAATTATTACCAGTACTACTACCAGTACTAGTACTAGTACTAGTTCTTCATGTGAGTGCAGCGCATTAATGACCAATACGGTGGAGCTAAGAAAAGGGTTTGGCAGTTCGGGGCCTAGGGAGAGAATTAAGGAGGAGGAGGAGGAGGAGGAGGGGGGGATGTGGAATGGTGCAAATTCATCAGAGGGTTTCTTAGGGGGTTTTGCTGATTTGGATGGTTTCATACAAGGCCTTGGAGAATTCCCATTGATGTCTATGGATGCCAACCACATGCATGGCTTTGAAGAGACTCAAATCTCCCAGTAAAACAACGAGTTGGATCTTTATATTTATATATACATATTCTCCTGGAGAATGCTTAAAGGTGGAGTCATTTGTTTTCTTGATGAATTGAGATTTCCTTTGAACCTAATTCCACTGGGTTTTAAGTTGTTTACCATTCTACTTATGAATCTCTAATTAATCTAACGAGTCAGTCATCTTCTATATTTCTTGCTGTAAATAGAAGCTGGGGGAGTAGAAACTGATATTACTTGGAAAGAAGTTTGCAGTAGCTGTTGGTTATGTGATAGAAATGAGTGAAATTATATATGACAAAGCTGTTCTTTTTCGTTTCTCAGCGAATTCTGTGTTTAGCTTTCTGTATGGAATTTATTTCGGAATAACACTGACTTGGTCTTATCACTGTCCCTCTCTCTAGCCATTATTTGCCAGAAGTTTACATGTATATCATCTACCTAGCTCATGATGGTAAGGAAAACTTTTCTTCTTCTCCAGTTATTTTTTCTGCAACTAATCACGTCTTTTGATAATTTAATTTATGACAAACATCACAGTTTCCTTTCTCGTGATATGGGGTTATTTCTTCTTCTCATACATTCAAAACTATTTATATAAGGCTATATCTGAATGTCAAAGCGAGAACCCAAAGAGATCTTCACATTTGCTAGCTGCTCATTTAATTAATACATTTCTGTTTTTCTCTTAACTTTGATTATAAAAAAAAGAAGAAGGTTTGTACAAGTTCTCTTCTCAATGAAATTGTGATCATGAGCAAAAGCTGTAATGTTCTCAGGATTCATCTTTTTCATAATTATTGTTCATTTTCTTGCCTTAATTTGTTGCGTTAAATGAAATCAGAACATATCTTCATGCCGAGGAGAAAGAAATATGACCTTACGACTAAATGATTTTATAGAAGTGATAAAATAACTTAGATTAATGAAGTAAGAGGTAAATTAATATATATATAACCTAAAAGAAGTGAATGCTTTGAATAAGAAGAAGCGTAAGTACATACAGCTCTCAACTTGAATCCTTAATAAGATGGACCTAACCACGAAAGTCAACAATTCAGTGGAAATAAATATATGTATAATTTGCAAATTGCTGGGCGGCACGCCAATTGGATTCAGCTTAACCAGCAACGATGATGGGGAATATTTGGACAACTTGATCATCTTAGACAGTCTGTATACCCTAGAATATTGATCCTGTAACAGAATAAGATGGTATTTGAATCATTGCTACAATAAAAAAAAAAAGAAAAGAAAAACAAATGACGGTGGTTAAAGTTAAATAGTTTAAGCACAAAATCCATTTCTGTCTTTTAGGTGATCATTTGAAAACAGGAAGCCAGTACTGGCTGAGGCTTCCTTTCAGCAACATTCACATTTCATTCTCGTAAAGTTATAAATGTCTATTTTATTATGATTATTTGTTGATGATTTGCCAAATATTTTGATGTTTGAAGAGTTTTGTGATTATTCATTATTAATGATTTTTATATATAAAAAATCTAAAGATTATTGTGGTTAGGAATATCATCTTAAGTCTCATGCATGTAGGAGGAATTGTATAAGAAGTATGATTTTAGACTGTACTATAAGTATGTACAAGAAGTATGATTTTAGATTATACTATAAGTATGACTCTACTCTAAATAATGTAAATATTTGGAGGAAAATAAGCATAATGTTATTGCCAAGATTTAAACTCTAGTTGTTGGGTGAAAGTCAAATAGAATAACATTAAGCATCCTAATAAATTTGATTATAACTGTTATCAACATTCAAATTTCATGTTAGTATTATGAATATTATTATTAAAATTTAAAATTGTGTCGTGTCGATAAAGTTTATATAACATTAAAATTACATAATAAATTTTTTAGTTTGTGCAAAGAAAATTTGTAGTATATTCTAAATGTTTAATTTTTCGAATCCAATAATTTGTTGAGTATTTATATATTTTCAGGTATTTCTCTTTATTCACATGCTTCCTCCATTACTATGTTTAGTAGTTTGAACTTATCTTAATGATGCGAACAAGTCAATTTTTATTTAGGTATTTTGAACGTTTGTCGGAAGACAAGCC
>JANKYE010000008.1:1812102-1822365 GCA_032467995.1 Erythroxylum dillonii | reverse complement strand
TACGGTTATAACTAACTCTTGTTCTAGAATAATTCTTTCTCTCTCTCCCGAAGGTCTACCGATTACTCCTCTGCCCTTTGCTTATTCTTCCTATCATCTAATGATCCTAACAGCAGCAAGGTTTCATACATCTCAAGAGTTAATAAAAAGAGCTTAAGATCAATGTTCTGGACTTCTTGGAAAGAAATAATTAGATCCAGAAATTTCATTAATATAGAATGCTAACCGACACTTTTAACAATCAGGGTAGTAGAATATAGGCTTCAGTATCTAGCAAAATGCAAATACAGAGCATCCGCACAGCTTTTAGGCCAATGCAGGCTCTTGAAGAAAGAGGCAAAAAGCATCACCACAAAATTTAGGTATCGCATACCATTTTTGGGTTTTGGTAAGCAATTCTCCCACAAATTGAGCAAATAGCTCTAATCTTTTCCTCTCCATCAGGAATCTCATGCTTTGTTGGGCCACCACACAACTGACAAAATTTGATATTTCGAACATTTCCCTGCCCACAATGGATAATTTATAGTTAAAGAAACTACAAGCGTTAAAATCATATCAGTTCACAAGAAAGAAAATTCTAGTACAATTAATTGAATGTAAACAAGAAGCGAAGTTAGAAAAACAAAAAAAGACTTGGTATATTTAGCCCCATTCGATCAATTTTACCAACTCAATTATGAGTACCAACGCTACTAAGTACCTCTAACCATTATTCAACTTATATAATTCAAGATTCAATCTGTGCAGCTACCAAAGGAAGATAGGACCATTTTCCAGCAAAAATTAAAAAAAAAAAACAGAAAACGAAGTTGATCATTACATTAAGTAATGCATTTTCTTCACAATCACCAACAAATTTCAATAACAAGAAAGAACCCTGAACATAATCGATGAACAAGAAGCACCAGAGTGCACTACAGGAAACTCACAGCTGACTGAACTGTTACGGATGACGATGATGAAGACGGAGAAGTGCCATCCATCTTAGACTCAGACCGAGTAGACTGAAAGCGAGTAACGCGTAAAGAGCAAGCTTTTGAAGGTGAAGAGCGAGGCAGTTGTTGAGGAGGCTTTGTGGGGGTGGTTTTAGGAGTAGAACAGGACAACGGGTTGATGGAAAATGACATCGAACCATTACAGCCATGAGGCTTCCATCGATATGCCACGAACCCGGATGATGAGCCCAGAAGTTGTATCGCTTTGAGCATTGAAATATTGCAAATTTTTCAAGTTTATCCAAAAGATATATTGAAACACAGCGAGATCCTGTGAACCGAAAGTGACAGATTTCATCAAATATACTTTTTCTTGTTTTAGACTTTAGTAGTCCATGTCCAACATTTCACAGCTCTCAAGCGTTACTCCAATAATTTCTTCCAAGTCAGACTTCATTGCCATTGGTTATTACCAACAAAATGGGGAAAAAAAAAATCATATACTTTGTGTTAGTACCTCTTTTCTCTCAAAAACTAACAAAAGCAATTTGAATCAAATATAACAAAATTTTGAGATAACTGCGATTTAGAATTATATTTTACTTAAAAACTATAATTTGATATTTCAGTGAAGAAACGCTGAGAGATGAAAGAAGCTTAAAGAATATAATAATAATAATATTGTTATTATTAATAATAACATAAACTTTGAAAGTCAAACATTAATATATATTTAGCCTTTATTTTCTCCTAGGATCATGTATATTAAAAATATATAATTATTTAGTTGATTTACTTCTTTAGTTGGTGTCATCTAAAGTACATAAATAAATTGATGTACGTGGCATTGAACATATACAAAAATACAAAAAGCATTTCAGTCATTTTTTTGTTCTCTATTTCTACATATAATGAGAGCCTCCTTTGCAATAAAATGAGTCAAAATTATGAATTCTTCGTTATTCTTTCTCACAACATTTTGATTTCATATTCTAGATTTTTAAATCTGCTCCAAAAATAATTTTTGATATACCCAATTGTTCCTCTTCTTGAGCATATTATGTCAACGCAAAAACATCTCCGAAAGCCTGTCCACGAGCCATCAAGTATCGAGAAAATCTGTTGGGCTCCGAAATCCTAACTGCAGGTGTTTAAAGGAAGAAGATGATCTAAATGACGTCATTTATAGTTGCAGGTGATGATCTAAATGACGTCACTTAGTTAAAGAAAGGTTAGAAATTTTGGGATCCATGTCAGTTGCGACATCATTTGCCGCATCATTTGACATGTAATCTAAAATCTAGTTATCACCCATATCCACGACATTGAACATGATAATCCCACGTTCTCATTGCCATCTCAGTAAATATTTACACGTCGACTATCCACATGTTGCTACCTAATTTATCTAGAGACGACAATAGGCGAGGCTTGGCCTAAGGCTTGATCGGGCTAGAGCTACCCAACCCGAAATTAGGCTCGATCGAGCTTGACCCAAATGTTAATTTTCAAAATAACAAGATGATGTTGTTTTATGGCAAAACAATGTCATTTTGCGCCCGTTGGGTTTCGATTGGGCAAAGAAAACTAGGTCTGAGGTCCAACCAATTTACCATCCCTAGATTTATCCATGTGTCTTCTCTTCCTTAGTTCAGTTTAAACTCATCGGTTCGGTTCATTTTAAAATGAGTTGACCAATCCTTTGATCACCCAGTTTAGTATATTTTTATTCAATTTCTTTACAAACCAAATAGTTCTTAAGATTTTTTGATATTTTGAATCTAATTCTAAGGTTAGAATATTCAAATCCCATCTCTTTAAATAGGATTTCTTCTATTTTATTGCTTTTTTTTATTATGGATGCTTCTAAACTTCTCTAATGCATTTCCAGTCCCATTAATATCATCTTCAATGATTCTAATTATGATCTTTAGGTTGAGGAAATGTGTAGCTTTCTTAAGGTGAGACTCTTTTGGCATATTTGTTATTGGACAAATACATAAACCCATTTAAAAGAAAGATGAAGATATTGATGTATTGACCGAACAATTGGTGCTATGGGATAAAATGAACCATCAAATTTTAACATAGTTTTGAAATATATATGACAAAGCCGTCAAACTTGACGGCTTATGTTTTGAAATAGCCCGGAGGTATGCAACAATAACATGGACACTGTATCAAATAATGTACACTGATTTTAGTTGTATAGGAGATTTCATTGCATGAAACAATAACATTGACACACAATAAACAATTATGTGTCTGAATTGCAAGAACTTTGAGATCAACTAGCATATGGTGATAGTGCCTGGCCTAGTTTTGATGCTGCTGCGATCTACCAATCTTCAAGATCATCAACATATATTTCATTTACTAATGACTCTCAAGGATGAATTTAAGCCTATTCATAACTCTTTTCTTTATAGAGAAACTCTACCCAATCTTGACACTGTCATTATGGAGCTCATCTTAAAGGAAAGTTGCCTTAATATGCTCCATATGGAGAAATTTGTCGCATCTATTGATGTTTTCCTTGCAACTTATACCTCTTCTTAAACTTCTCACAACTCAGGAAAGAAGTTCTATAAAAGATCTTACACCTATTACAAAAAGCTTAAGACATCACATGTCTGAATGTAGAAAACAACTCAAACAAAACTTTAAATGAGGTAATTCTTCCAAGTCTCTTCAACCCACTTCTAATACTGCTGCTGCCACTGAAGGGCTAACTGAAAGCATCTCTCCCAAATTCTCTTTAACCTCTATGCCCTTCTTCAATAACTTCAACTAGATTTTGGTACAATCTCCTGCTCTACCTTATTTGTCACATTAGGTACCTCAAATTCCTAGTATTTAGATTCTACCTTTTGCAATCACATGACCTCTGATTCTTCCAATACCTTCTATTCCACACGTTGTTCACACTACTGATAATTCTACTATACATGTACAACATATAGGTACTGTTCACACATCCTAATTACATTTACCTAAAACTTTTTTGTTCCAAAACTCACATCAAATCTTATTTTTGTTGGATAATTATGTAAACTTGGTGTATCCTTTTTGAGTCATTGGTGCATTGTGTAGGATCCATAGACAGGCATGATCCTTAGGAAAGGGCATAAGGTTGGACGACTATTTGAGTTTACTTAACTAAATCTTCCTTTAAGCTTATCGTTGGTACTATCACTTCTCGTACATGACACTCTCACTGGGGTCATCTTTCTACCTCTAGATTAGGGTCTTTAATCTCTAGTGGTACTCTAGGTCATATTAAGATTGAACATTTTTATTGCGTCCCTTGTCAACTATTTAAAAGTCATAGCTTACCTTTTTCTCTTAATGATTCTATCTCTTTAAAACCTTTTGATCTAATTCATTTTGATATTTGGTCCTGTACCTCATGAAACTATAAGTAGCATGAAATATTATGTGATCATCATCGATGACTTTTCTTACCATATATGGATTTATCAAATGCGACATAAGTCTGAACTATTCTCTATTTACTTATGTTTTACTAAAATGATTCACACTCAACTCTCTCACAAGATTAAAGTATTTTGGATTGATAATGCCACGGAATACAAAGATACAAAATTCATCAATTTCCTTAATCGAAAAGGGAACATAATTTAAAAATGATATCTAAATACATCTCAACAAAATAGTTGGGCCAAATGCAAACATAGACATATTCTTGACATTGTTTAGGCCTTTCTTATATCATCTTCTTATCTTGAAACCCTTTAGGGAGAAGTAACCTTTACTGTTATTTATACTATCATTTGAGATTCCCTCTCCCATTATAGATAATATCTATCTCTATAAGCACTTTCAATTGTGCTCTTGACTATTAGTCTCTTAAATTTTGATGCGCATGCATTGTTTTATTACAACCTCATAAACACACCAAATTAAAACTTGGAGCACATATCTTGTTTTTGTTTTCTAGGGCATGACATAAAGCATAAAGGATATCAAAGTTGAGAACCATTATCTCAAAGACTTTGAATCTTTTGACAAGTCAATTTTTGGGAACATTAAATGTATTCAACAATATCAAAATTCTAAGTCAGCGAACCCTAAAAAAAAATTATGACTTTACCATACCTTTGTTTCTAATATTTTTTTGGTAGGTTCGTCTTACAACTCCAATAGCTTAATACAACCAATGCTTAATTTTATTGTATCTTCTCCAACTGCAGATCTTCCACTTTTACCAAATAACTCTTCCTCTCCCATTCGTTCACCATAATCTACTGATCCTCTTAAGTAAGCCAACCATTTATTCTTATTAAAGACTTCTATGTTTATTCTACTAGTGTCTCTCTACATGAACCTCGCTCCTATTAAAAGGCTAGCTCTAACCCTTTTTGGCAGCAAGCAATGGTGGGAAAATTACAAGCTCTCTCTAACACCAACACTTGGGACTTAGTTGACCTACATCCAGATAAGTCTATTGTTGCCTGTAAATGGGCTTATAAAATTAAGACTTAAGCTGATGGATCAGTCAAAAGATACAAAGCATAGTTGGTTGCCAAGGGATATACTCAAGAATGTAGAATTGACTATAAGGAGATCTTTGCTCCAGTCACTCGCCTAAATTTAGCCCACAATCTTATTGTAGTAACAGCTAGCAAGCATTGAAAATTGTTTCAGATGGATATCAAAAATGGTTTTCTTAATGGTGATCTTTATGAAGAAGTATATATGTAACCTCCATCGGGTTATGCTCATCCACCTAATAAAGTTTATGGTCTTTGTAAACTCTTATATGGTTTTAAGCAAGCTCTTTAAATATGGTTTGCTAAATTCAACTCCACCATAAACCATCTGTATTTTGTCTAACTCTTATGATCATGCTTTATTTATCCAAAAAATAAATCAAGGATGCACTCTTCTCCTTTTATATGTTAATGACATGATAATAACTGACGATGACACTCAGGGGATCACTACTATCAAATCTTATCTTCATCAACAATTTGAAACGAAAGATTTAGGCCCCCTGATTGGTCTTGATGTATCTTTTGATGATTCAGGCTACTACCTACCGCAAGCCAAGTATGCTACTGATCTTATTTCTCATTCTAGTCTTATTCACACTAAGATTGCTAGCACTTTACTAAATTCTAATGATCATATTTCTGTCACTAATGGAACTCCTCTAGGTGATGGTACACTTTGTTGATAACTAGTTAGTAGTCTTATAAATTTTACTGTCACTAGTCTAGGTATTTCTCATGTTGTTCACATTATCAATCAGTTCATGTCTACACCTCGTACGACTTACTTTTTTGTTGTTCTTCATATACTTTAGTATATTTGAGGCACCTTGTTTCATGGGCTTCACTTCAGTTATTCATCTTCATTCAACTTACGTACATATTCTGATGCTGACTGGGCTGGAGACCTAACTAATCGTTGATCTACTACTGGCTATCGTTTCTTTCTTGACAGATTTCTTATTTCTTAATGTAGTAAGAAGCAAATGATTTTCTATCGCTCAAGCATTGAAGCAAATTACTAATCCCTAGTTGACACTACCTTTGAACTTTTATGGTTATGATGGTTACTTCAAGATATCGATGTCTCCTTTTCTTCAGCAGTTCCTTTTTTTTATGATAATCATAATGCCATGTAGATTGCTCGTAATGATGTCTTTCATAAAAAGACTAAATACATCAAGATTGATTGTCATCTTATCCATTATCATATGCTTCAAGGAATCATAACTTGTCTTAATCTCATGACAAGCACAAATTATCAACCTTTTTACCAAATCACACCTGCCTTGTTGGGGTCAGGCTTCATTCCCCAATCTCTAGGCACCCTCTATGGGGCGATCAAGAGGGATCATGTGAGAGATGCGTTTAAATCATTCAACTGGTGAGAAATTTCAGCATCAGCGCGGCGAAGTCACCCAAATCTAGCGCAGAAAATCCTTCTGGGAAGGTTCGTTGCGGCGTACTCTGGGTCTCGCCGCAGCAAGACCTTAGGACAAAACCCAAACCACCAACATTCAACAATACAAACATACAAACATTTCCTTTAACATCATACAATACCCTCTTCCATTTCTAAAAACAATTCCCAATATCAACTAAGAAGATAAACATAAACATACACAAAAGATCTTTTTCAAGTCCCGATTTGATAATAAAACCCACACCGTTGGCTTAATGCAAAAATACAAAAATACAAATGTACATTATGCAATTGAATGCTTATGCTGACTTGCTTATAATGCTATCCAAAAGTAGTCGAACTAACTTAATTACTAAATGCAGCTATCTTGAAGTTTGTCCAATTGCCTTACAAGGATCGCTAACCTTCTCGTTCTGTACCTAAGGAGTGAAAATGATGGGGTGAGCTGCAAAGCTCAGTGGTTTATATATTTATAGACATCAGTAATTAGTTGGAAATTCAAGCATATGTATATATGCATATACTCCATCTCATGTATATCTAGCAATTCCATCAATTCCATAATTCTAATTTAAATCTTCATAGTTCAACATATTATCAAAAAATAAATCATATCCAGTGTAATCAACATCAAAACATGACACTAAAATTTTGCATCATAGCTTGACAAATGAAAATGCAGATGCATAAACAAATGGCTCGAGAGTTCCATGGAATAAAATGGATAAACCAAAGTTTATACCGTGAACAAAACGAGTCCGAATTCTCAAGATCTCGTGACCTCAAACGGGCAGCCGGGAGAAGGCTATGGTCAACGTGCTCTTTCACCCAAACAAAAGCACATAATTATGCTCAAACCATTTTATCATATGCTCATACTTTCATGCTTTTTCTTCTTTTCACTTATACAAAATGTTATAACCTTTTTCAAGGTATAACATAATCACAATTCATCATACATTTTCAACATTTACAACAATTCAATTTCATATAATGTAAGCATATACATATAGGCAAGAATTTGTCCAATCATACAATAACTATAAACACATTACCCACCTTTTTATTTGCAAAATCTAAGTCAAGCTTGCCTTTCCTCTTACTCTTGGATTGTCATTCCTTGGTCTCCTTCAAATAACCAAGATTCATTTAACCCAACATTCAATAAAAATCCATAAGCTTTAAGAAATCGAAAATAATAACAAATTGAGCTTGGACTAAGACTACCCATAGTCCTTCTAGGTTAGAAAAACCAAAACCTAGTTTAGAAATCCATAAAAATCCATCTAGGGTTTCTCTTCTTTCTTCCTACACAACTCATCTCTCTCTCAAATCCCTTTTTTTTCTACTAAGCAAGAGGAAAGGTGATACGTACCTTAGGTTTAGCCTAAGTCTTTTTCTTTCTCCTTTTTCCCTAGCTTCCACGCGCTCTTCTTTCTTTTCCCCTCTCTTTTCATGACTTTCTCTTCTCTTTTCTAACTTTCCACGTTTGTCTCTTCTTCCTTCTTTTTAATTCAAGGCAACATTTTACTTGCTCTTCCCTTTTTACCCCTCATTTACCTTGTCTTTCATATTTTTCCCCTTTATATCTATTAAAACTAACATCTTATACTTCTAACTCCTTAGCTAAAGCCTTATCAGGTAAATGAAGAAATTTGATAACATTTTCTTCTAGAAAAATGTTCCCCATTTTCTTAAGTTTATAATGACACCAAAATTAATTAATTTGGTCCAATAATTTGAAAGCTATAACCCAAACATTTTCAGACTGTTCTTATACTGAACTAGCATTCTATGCTCAACTTCCATCCAAATATTTAAACTCTTAGATATTGAATTAAAACTCAATTTCATCAGACAATTTTTAGCCCTATGTTTCTAGTTTACACCAAATGAAAAATCATCTCATTCGGATCACTACAGAAAAAGTTATTCCCAAAATACCGTAACATGTTCAGTGTAAAGAAAAGTTTTCCGCGACGAACTCCTCCAGAGGAATTCTCGCACAAATTTCACAAGTTCGCCGTGACAAAACCTAGAGTTGGCCACGATGAACTTTACCCTAGAGGAATCCTAGCCAAATCCTTCAAGTTCGTCTCGGCGAAGCAAGGAGTTTTCTGTGGCAAATTTCTATATAAGCAAACCCAATTTTCCAACTTCAGGTTAGATTTTGAGACTCTTATAGATAGAATTTGAATTCAATGTCTACATTAAAAATGTAGGCATATGTCTCTAGTTTAATACTAATAAAGAATCATCTCATTTGGATAACTAGAGAAAAAGTTATGACTAAAAGACTAAAGCATACTCAGTGAATATTTTTCAGTAAATTATCTTCAAACTTTCCAGATTTTACACCTAATATAATGTATACAAAGATCACTTTTTCTACTTCATTTACTCCTCATTCTCAACTCCATTTCAACTCAATAACATTCACAAACCAATTCATGATCTATACTTGATCTTTAACCTTAAATAAAACATATACATTTTCCCATTCCTTAACAAACTTCCACACTCATCCTAATAACATTATGTGGATCATCCAACTTCCAAAACATCTTTATGACAATTTGTGGGTCATTAATGATCATTTACAATTTCAAAAACAAGACATTTACATCACCCACGACACATACATGAAAATTACATAATCAAGTAATCAATCTTCATTTTCACTTCCATTTCACTTTTGTCACCTTAATTCTTCCCAATTCATAATCTCTTATCCATCAAAACAACAAAGCAAAACATGAATTTATCCAAATTTCTCATTTAATAATTCCAACTTCCAAGACAGTTTAGTGTCCAACACACCTTGACATTTTCAAGATCATCTCTCCAAACATAAGTTATCATCTTCAATACCGCCTTGAGTTTGAGGGGGGATATTAACATAATCTTTGAAAGTCGACATCAACATATATTTAACCTTTATTTTCTCTTAGAATCATGTACATTCTTACTATGTAATTATTTAGTTGATTTGCTTCTTTAGTTGGAGTCATCTAAAATGTATAAATAGATAGATGTACATATCATTAAACATAAACAAAAATGCATAAAACAATTCTTCATTTTCTAAATATGAATATTGATGAGTTCACCTTCTGATCTCCCACCTTCTAAGTGTATTACATAACCCGTTAAAATTAAAAATTAAGGTCGTTTGGTTTTGCTTCTATTTTTCTATTATAGTTTTTAGCTTGTATTTCCTATTTTTGTTTCTATTTTTGAATAAAAGTAAAAATATGTTTAGTTGTTAATGTCTAATAACTACATATTATGTAAAACTTAAAGATAAATTATTTTTATAAATAAATAAATAAATAAAATTTTATTTTAATCTCTTATATAATGTTTATTAAAAGTTATCAGCAAAATT
>JANKYE010000008.1:1799909-1812002 GCA_032467995.1 Erythroxylum dillonii | reverse complement strand
TGAGGAACCAAATTAAGCACAGAAATCATTAATTAGGAGTCAACAAGTGCATAAACAGTTAAGAAAGTGAGGCCAATATATAGTATAAACTTGGCTCAATCAACTACATTCATAACTAATTAACCATTCTCTTAACACCGCCCTCAAACTGAAGAGGGTGGTCATGGAGCGACTCGAAGCTTGTCTCTGAGAGATAAAAGTCTCGAAGTGGATAATAGATTGGTGAAGATGTCAGCAACTTGATTAGCAGAGGAAATGTACTGAACTAGGAGAAGTCGCTGACTAACCTATTCACGAACAAAATGGAAGTCAACCTCGACATGCTTGGTCCTGGCTTTGAAACAAGGATTGGCAGCCAAGTAAGAAGCACCAACATTATCACACCGTAGGATTGTGAATGGGCTGTCTCAATTCCTTCAAAAGTGATCGTAACCAAATGGGATCTACGGTAATGTTGGCAACATACTTATATTCAGCCTTAGTGGAAGAACGAGCAATAGTAGGTTGCTTTTTAGGAGACCAAGCAATCAAATTATTACCGAGATAAATAGCATAGCCTCCTTTAGAACGATGATCATCCCTAGTGCCTACCCAATCTGCATCACAAAAGGCTTGAAGATAAGCAATGGAAGATGGGGTGATGAGTAATCCTTGAGCTAGCGTGTCCTTAATGTAACAAAACACACGCTTGCAAGCCTGCCAATGAAGAGTAGTGAGAGAGGAAAGAAACTGACAAAGCTTATTGACAGTATAAGCGATATCCGGACGAGTCATGCAAGCATATTGGAGAGCATCAATGATCTGCCTGTAAAGATGTTGATCAAGCAAAGGCTCCCCATCATAGATAGAGAGATGAGTAAAAGTACTCATGGGACTATGAATCGGTTTAACACTTTCCATCCTTATCTTAAGTAACAAGTCTTGCAAATATTTTTGCTGGGATAAAATGATTCCAGCCTTAGTGTAGAGAACCTCAACACCAAGAAAAAAGTGCAATTTACTAAGATCACGAAGCTCGAATTCTTGAGAAAGTTGTTGAACACAGGCATGAATAAGCTCAGAGTTACTGCTAGTGATAATAATATCATCAACACAAACCAAAATATATAGAACAAGGGTGGTAGAATGCTTGATAAACAAATAACTGTTTGCATGAGAATCCACAAAGCTATCGATAACAAAAAATAGCTGAGTCAATGGTACCAAGCACGAGGGGCCTGTTTGAGACCATAGATAGACTTTTGCAACTTAAACACAAAACTGGGGCAACGAGAATAAAAAAAAACAGAGCGATGACGCATATAAACATCCTCCTTTAGATAACCATTAAGAAATGCATTAGAAATGTCAAGTTGAGAGATTGACCAGCCTTTTGAGGCAGTAAGAGAAACAAAATCCGAACAGTATTGGCTTTAAACACAGAACTAAATGTAGCATTATAAGCAATTCCTTCCTGCTGACTATACCCCTGTCCAACTAATCGGGCTTTGTGTCATTCAACAGTGCCATCGGAATTGTACTTAATATGATATACCTGTTGCAGAGGTTGGAGGGGGAACCAAAGTCTAGGTATCATGCTTGATCAAAGCTGAGATCTCATCATGCATGGCTTGCTACCATTCTTTATGCTTCACAGCTTTGCTAAAACAAGAGGGTGCAACTGAAGAGGAGCTGACATGAGCAGAGTATAAAACCTTCTTCTTAGGATTTGAGCGAAGTGTCATAGGATGAGTCCTGATTAGGATGGGTACAGGAGGCAGATCGTGGACTGCTAGAATGGAAGACACAAGACTGGGACCAACAAATTGAGGTGATAAGGAATGAGAGGCACTTGAAGTGGATGCTACAGGCTGTGGGATTGCTATTGTAATGGCTAGCCAAAGAGCATACGTTTCTTGAGAAGAAGACATAGAACCCAAGAGTGAAGAACGTTGATGCTGCTTCTCTTTATAAAGAAATCTCCCTTCATCAAACTGAACATGTTGACTAACATAAAGTCTATTTGTGGCAGGATCAAAACAATGATAGCCCAAATGAGAAGAAGAGTAACCGAGAAAGATACAACCAGTGGTTCGATAAGAAAACTTATTATCATTGTAAGGATGAAGAAGAGGATATATGGTGCAACCAAAGACATGTAGAAAAGAGTAATCTGATAGTTTATGAAAAAGTATTTCAAAGGGACAAAGATTGTTCAAAGTCTATGTAGGCAACCTATTAACAAGATAAGCAACATTATTAAAAGAGAAAGACCAGAAACACAAAGAAACCCAAGAATGTGCTAGTAATGTAAAGCTTATGTCAACTAAATGTCGTATTTTTCATTCGACAACATCATTCTGTTCATGGGTATGTGTATAAGCAATTCTATGATGAATACCTAAAGATTTTAAATGTTGAAATACAAGTTTGAATTCGCCTCCCCAGTTAGATTAAATATTCATGACTTTAGTGTTAAACTGACGTTCTACTAATTTCAAACATTCAACAAAAATAAAAGGACACAACTTTTCTGTTTGATTAGATATAACCATTAAAATTTACTAAAGTCATGAACCAAAAGAAGAAAATAGCGATGACCAGAAAATGATAACTGCAGAGCTGGTCCCCATAAATCATAGTGAACCAATTCAAGAGGTTTACTAGAAGCACTGTTAGTTAGAGAAAGAGAAAGCCTACTTTGCTTCTCTAAACAACAAGCCTCACACTACTGATGAGTAGTCTTTATTAACGTAGATCCTAGTAAGTTAAAACGATGAAGGATGGAAACCACCGAAGAGTGCTGAGGATGTCCAAGTCACAGGTGCCAGTCAATATTGTGTCTCCTTGTAGCAGTTATAGCTTGGTGATTCAACTTCTATAAAGTAATCCTAGGCAGCCTGTAGAGTCTATCTTCAACAGGTCCCTCAAAGAGTCTTACCTTAGTTGCTTGATCCTTCACAACGAAAGCATCACCATAAAATTTGAAATAACAATGGTTGTCTCTTGCAAATTTATTAACAGATAACAGTGAATCTTGCAAATGTGGAACATGTAAGATATTTTTCAATTTGTACTGTTTGTTATTAAAAAGAAGAGAAGACTGCCCAATTAGTTTAATAGGTAAGCCTTGACCATTACCTACAAGTACTTCATCTAAGCCATTGTAGTAATCAGAATTTTGCAAGCTTGACATGTTTGGAGTCATATGGCTATTGGCACCTGAATCGACAATCCAAGTAGGAGAATTACCTAATGTCTTAGCAATGATGGCGATAGGTTTTTTTGAATTTTTTTCATATGGTTTCATACACCACTTAGCTTGATGGTTATTATAACCACAAATTTAACAAGGATTTGGAAACCACCTTTTACCATTTTTGAACATTAGAGCATCACTGTTTGTACCTTTTTCAGAATTAGAAAACTTGTTTGACTTACCATTCTTGAAGTTCTATTTGGTGTAATGAGCCACAGTAGAGATGAAATTCTTTGAATTTTTCAACATAATTTCGTGTGAAATGAGTTGTCCAAACAACTCTGAAAAGGATAAGCCATCAACTTTGTTGTTGACAACAACAATTACTAGATGAAAAATATGATGATAATAACCTACAAATGTTTGCAATAACTTCTGTTGTTCCCATTGGTGCGCCAACGGCTGCAAGCTCATCAACTATGAGTTTTTCTTCCTTAGGAAAATCTGCCATAGACTTATCATCAAAGCTAAGATTTTGTAAAGCAAGATGTAATTGAACTTGTCTAGCTATTGACTAACAAGCTTAAAGAGATACTCCTTAGCTTTATAAGCTCTAATCAGAGTGCTTTCGGTAAAAATCGACTAATAGGGGATAATATTTTGTTGGCTCAGGAGATTTTTAAACATTACTATCTAGCCAATAATCATAATAGATGTGCTTTTAAAGTGGATTTACAAAAAGCTTATGATTCTATACATTGGGAATTCCTTCTGAATGTGTCAGAAGCTATTGGTTGTCCTTCCAAGTTCATTCATTGGATTAAGGAGTGTATTACTTCTCCAGCCTATGCAATCCTTATCAATGGTGCCCCCACAAAATTCTTTCCAGGGAAGTCAGGTCTAAGACAAGGAGACTCCCTTTCCCTTCTCCTCTTTATCTTTTGTATGGAGGTGTTCACTAAGAGCTTAAATGATTCCATTATGGGTAGTAACACCTTCCATTATCACTGGCGTTGTAGCTCTTAAACTTACTCATCTCCTATTCGATGATGATCTCTTATTGTTTTGTCATGGAGATTTGGTTTCGGTCCAAACTCTTCTAGATTGTTTAGGGGCCTTTTTCTCAAGTCTTTGGTATGGTCATAAACTTGAATAAGGGTCAGTTTTTTGTCTCCCCAGAGTTGAACCATATGGTCCCTCAACTTGAAAGCCTATCTGGTCTTAAACTAGGTCACCTTCCCATTCGATATTTAGGACTTTCCCTTATATCTGGTCGGTTGTCTAGGAGGGATTATATCCCTTTGTTAGACAATTGATTGCAAAGTTAATAATTGGACCCATAAACATCTCTCGTATGCTGGTAGAGTCCAATTAGTTATTTCGATCTTGTCTTCCTTTCAGGTTTACTGGGCTAGTATCTTCATTCTTCCTTCTTCTATGCTTAAGGATATAGACAAAAAACTTAAGAATTTCTTGTGGTAGGGGTCGGTCGAGAAAAAAACTGCAGTTAGGGTTAACTGGAATGACGTTTGTCGTCCTAAAAAAGAAGGTGATCTAGGTTTTAAACATTTGCCTAGTTGGAATAAAGTGTTAATAGGGAAAAGAATTTGGGTTCTTTTTACTGATAGGGAAGCCTTGTGGGTAAAGTGGGTTTACACTATTATTTTGTGAAGGAAAAATTTTTGGACTATTTCTCCTAGTAATAGTCATTCGTGGAGTTAGCGGAAGATCTTGTCTATTAGAGACCAACTTGGGGACCAATTTTAATTTAGAATTGGGAATGGTATCTCTACTTCTTTATGGCAGGATTCTTAGCATCCGAGCGGTATCCTGTTGGCTCACTCGACTCCACGATTGATCAATAGGTCAAATCTTCCCATGAATGCCAGAGTATCAGATGTTATTTGTCACAATGAATGGAGGTGGCATCATACACATGTGGAGCCTATTCGTACCCTAGCACCCCTTCTTTATAACCCAGATTCATCCAGTGAGGATATACTAGAATGGCTAGCTAGCCCTTCCAAGCAGTATACTAATGAGTCAGCATACAAACTCATAAGACCGATCCATCCGGTGGTGCCTTGGTATCCATTAGTATGACATAAGGGGAATAGTCCTCGATGTTCCTTTATCTTATGGTTGGCCTTTTTGAACAAATTGCAGACTAGGAATAATCTACTATTTCTTCACACCCCCAACCGTTGTTCCTTGTGTGTTATGGATTCCTAGACTATTGACCATATTTTCTTTCATTGTGCTTTCTCACGATCGGTTTGGTCCAATACTCTCCACCATTTTCACCTTACCAATTCACAATTCATTGATCTCCATTCCATCCTACTTTAGGTTAACATGTCTCCCCCTTCAACAATAGTGACTTTCATACCTTTTGTATTGTCCTATCTGTTGTGTATAATTTGTGGTATGAACGAAACATTCGAACCTTCCGCAATGAAGCTTCGGATATAAGGAGTTTTACCTCGCGGGTGATCTTATAAGTTATGGAGCACTTCTGCGTAAACACAGAGGGAAGGTAATTATATGTGTATTCAGTTTCTTGTTATTCATATTGATAAAAATGCAGGTTCAGGGACGTTTCAGGGTTAATGCAGAGGATGGTTATACTTCCCTCCCATCGATAATAGGCAGGTCACCAAGAGGAGGTCCATTTCCTACGAAGGTTCTGATAGGAGGACTTTCCTATTATTTTCTAGATGTGTTCTATTGATTGTGGTTTTTGGTACTTGGTGAGATTATTTCTGCAAGTCATTGTGTGGTATTTTCATGTCTGCTTTTGGTATTTGGTGAGATTATTTCTGCAAGTCATTGTGTGGTATTTTCATGTCTGCTGGTGAATTTCTGTAACAAGGTAGTGGATTGAATTTTTTTAAGCTTCTCGATAGGCAGGTTATGAAAGTGTGGTGTTTTTTTTCCATACTTTGCTCACAGTTCCTTTGTATATACCTTATGTGTGCCCCTTTGGTAGGCTAGAGATTTTTTCAGAAATCACTACTTGTGTATATAACTTTTTCTTATTTGTATAAGATTTTTGCTGATTTACCATTAAAAAAAAAAAAGTAAGAGTGAGCAAAGTGTTAAGGGCACTGGCACCTGGCATAAATAAACAAATGAACTTCATTTTTTCTTATTCTTGTCTAATGGGAAATCCAGTGAAGCCAATACAACGATACCTTGAAACCATTTTCAGAAAACTTCCCCGAAGAACAGAAACGAGGATGATAAAGTAACCTTTTCTTTTTGAATCTATCCGCTAAAACTATTTTAACTTACAACGAGTATTTGAAGGTACATTCTACCTTCCAACTGACTTTTTGTGGTTATTGGATCGTAAAACATCTTGGAGGAATTATAGCTCCTTGCATTGCAGCAACAGAAATCGAATGACAGTGCTCCGAACCTACTTTCATGTTCAAGGCAAATTGGTGAATTCTATAGATACTCAGTTGCAATTTTAAGCTGGAGCCAGCTTGTTACATAAAGTTTGATATGCTGCACTACAAAGCTTGAACTTTTCTTCTGCAGTAGCCTGTCCAAGTAGATTGATGAATTGTTAATACGCATAAATCAAGAATGATCATGCCTTATTTTGACAGAAAAGAAAATTTAGTATCAGCAGCAGCGAGATTAAAGAAGGACTAAGCAAAAGTTTTGTCCGTTGATTTTCTCTATCTCTTGTCAGGTATACTGGCTATAAAATGGCATGTGATAATTCAAGCTAAACATATCAAACAACATTGGTGTTAGGTAAAAAGAATAATTTTACATGGATCAGCTCTCATGACAGTGTTCCTTGTGCCAATTGAGTACAAAAGAATGAACTTAGATACCTTGGAAGAGCCATGGTGACGATCTGGATGCCATCTGAGTGCGCATGCTCGATATCTGAAACTAGAGTATGCGTAAGTAAATAGTAGAAAAAGCTGATGCAATCTACAATCATGAGCAAGATCAGTGTAGTTGAAAAGTTAGCGTACTGAGGACTCACGCATTCTTAACATCCTCGAGTCTCAGAGGACCAGAAGAATTAAGTCCAAGGGTGTGCCTCTCCGAAATCAAATAAGATTCTGAATTATCAGATTCTGATGAGGAAGTATAGTCCTCTTCAACTCTATGTCTCCACCTTCTTCCATAAGTGCTAGAGTAGCCAAATGAACTTCTCCATCTGGGAGTTTCTTCATTAATGAAGTTCCAGTAGAAGTATCCACTTTCATAAAATGGAGATCTATAAAAGGTTTCTCCCTCAAAATCATCTTCATAAAACTGGAAAGCTTCTGAAGAAAGAAAAACCACAAACTCTAAATTTCTAACTCAAATTGAAGAAAGTTCAATCCAAGAGGATGATATATTATACTAGTATGGCATATATTTATAAAGAAAGAAAGCATTGACAAGATGAACATTTTGTCAATGTGCGAAAGCACGCTGAGCTACAAAATGAACCCAATCATCCATATTGGAAGTTTCCATTTGTAATCCCTTTTGAGCCCAACTACTGCAACAATATCCACGTCTACTCCGGGCAATCAGATCAATGGTGTAGAAACAATTAGCCCATCAAAATGGGGAAAAGAAAGTCTATAAGTATCCAAATCTACATGACAATGTGTTAAGTGTATCAGTCAATCAGAAATTCTTACTTTTAGTCCAATGTCTGGTGTGCTGATTATCAGTGCCCCGTCTTCTGGATCCCATATAGTGTTCCTTTCGGATCCGTGAGGGGCCCCTACTCGAAGATGGATCTTCCTCATCAAAACCATTCTGCCATCTCTGAATATTCGAAAAAACAATTGATATGTAAGTTAAGAGAGCCTCAATAGATATCATTATTGATTAAAACTTCTGAAAATCAGAAATAGGAAATCAAGTTTAACAATTATACACACAAATGCACATATTAAGCTGTGAAAATCATTTTAAAAAGATCAAGAATAAGATGAAAGGTTTCCTAGGCGTTCATCAATACCTAAAATGAGTTCTATAGAGGATATTAAAACAACAGTACTTTGCAGGCAAATACGATAGAACTAGTACTGGAAAAGTTACATGTTTCTGCATGGATTGCCTCATGTTCTGATTAATCTTTCTCAACATCAATTTCTGACGCTAAGATTTACAAATGAAGACCTATTGGAGATCAGTTTTATGCTTTTTGTTGCAACAAGCAGAAAATACCCACATATGTCGAAAGACGAAAAATGATGGTTAAATAAACTGTTGATTTCAACATTTTCTTCCTGGGTAAATTTCAGAGAGGTTTTAGCTGGTGCCATTTGTCAACGATAAAGAATGCAGTAAAGACTTGAGAGGAAATTGGATCTACTCTACAAATGAATCCAGCTTGGGCTACACACGTGGTATTTTTATTGCCACCAAGTTGTTATCGGCAAGCTATGTTGACAATTAGCTGAAGTGAACTAAAAGTCACTTGTACATGTAAAATTAAGTAGTTTTACACATATCACAATGGTCTTTCTACCAGCTATGAAAGTAGGTACAGGTATATCTCGTCACTGGTTTCCCATTCGATCCAATTACAGAAAAGCCAGTTAGGATAAAGCAACAAAAATAACTTATCTAAGCCCCTAGTTCGAGAACCAAGGCTAAGAAACAAATACAGAGAACATTCTAGTGCATCAAATATGTAAATGCAGTTAATATATGGCTAACACTTGTGTATAAATTTATGCCACCAAGTGGTTAAAGGATTGCATCTAAACCATCCCAAGTAGTTAATCAAGATTCAGACAAGCAACTCAATTTCAGACCATAGGCTCCATTAATTATTTCCCATGGAAATTAAGGTTAAGAAGATGGAAAGTAAACATGACGGTGCTAGCTTCTATCTGACATCCAGCCTGCCAATCATTCTCGAGCCTTTAACATAATCTAATCCAATTATATGTTTAACAGTTAGACAACTACAACCAATTTCCAAAATCATATTAACTTTAACAATCATACTATCATGCCCATCCTAAGACAACAGGAAAAGGAATAACATTAGAACTCTTTCATTTGCTGCGTGCATGGACTAAGAAGAAAGCAACCAAACTTTCAACGTCTTCAGTATAAGCAAGAAAGCGAGCAACCCTTCTCTAGTTCATTTTAAACCTGAAATAGGTAGTCTGCCAAACCACTGACATTCTTCAGTAGTGACTGCTTGGAGTACAGCTTCCTGGACCGCCTGGAATAATAGCTTGATCTCTACAAGCAAAGGACTGAAATTAATCAAAGATCGTGTTTGTAAATAAAAAAATCATATGAAAGGATAAACAAAGTCTGCTTTCATTTTCTTTTGTTTTGATGGGGCAGGAGTATCAAAGATTTAGCAAAGGAAATGCCAAAGACGAAAAAATGAATAAAGAAAGGAAATATACATTGTTTCTGTTTGCATATGCTGCTCACGCATTGGGAGATTTCAAAGAATAACAGCTAACAAGCATAAAAGATTACGGAATAGTTTCAAAAATCAAAATAAGAATGGAAACTTAGAAGCAGTATCAACAACAGCAGAGATCCAAGTCATGAAACCCCAACCTCATTGTAGCATTAAACTATTATAATACAACAAGGAGTTTGGGTCACTAACATGTTCTGCATTTTTCATTTTTTTTCTTTGTGTTCCACATCACAAGTTTTAGCTTTCCCACGTCAATTAAGATAAGATAAAATCAATGTTTAATGTTAAGAATTTTGCATCATAAAGAACATGTCATTACCACTGATACGGAGTCATAACCTATTTACTAGAAACAAGAGACGCATCCCAAGACACTTCACAGCTGAATATATGCTCTCTTCCAAATTTCTCAAGTTCTAACTTTTCAAGCTAGATCCCTTGGACATGATACATTCTACGATGGAAAGCAAGCACTTCTTAAAAGGTTTTTGATTTTGGAGCTGATTTCCCTCAACCTTAGTCTATCCTCTTACTTTATAAATGTAAATTGAAACTGAAATTTTATCCCAGATCATCTAACCAGCATATGGTTGCTTCTCAAATTAATGAATCACCTTCAACTACAATTTTCCTCATTATTACTATAGTTGCAACTTACTATGCAGAAATAAGTAAACGGAAAGGCTAAGATATGCTAATTCTTGATAGGGCTACACCCATTGGAATTTGATTTTAAAAACTGTATCCCATTAAACCATACACAGACTCAAAAGCACTAACACAAAGGAAAAAGTTAGCGATGGAACATAACGGCTAATTGGCAAAGGCCCAACCCAGATAACAAATCTCCAAATATACCCTATTCCACTATCCAAAAGGAAAAACAAAAATTTTCCAAATTTGTGTTACTTGCAGGTTAATGAATCAAGCAGAAGGCCACAAGCAAAAATCAATGAAAATGGTATCGAATTTCAGCTTTTTCCTTCAATAAGCAATCACAATTTCGAAAGTACAAAGAGATATTGAGAAGCACCCAATGGTTCACTCAATGTTTTCAATCAAGAAGCATCCACTGGTTCATTCAATGCTATGTATACGGCAATGAAACATCAGTTCTTATCAGATTGATAGGGAAACCAAGAATATTTATATCACTTTGAATGAAATATGGCTAATGATGATTGCAATATAGCGGCCAACAGACATATGAAGGAAACTTTATTCATATTCATTATCATCCAGGAATAAGCGAAAGCCTCCTGCTAAGTAAGTCCAATCACAAAACCATAACAAGTATTAAGATCACTGAAACATTAAAGATTACCCAATTAACAAAATGAACAGTATGAAAATTGTACACCAAAAAAAAAAAAAAAAAGTACGAGAGCGCAAATAAAGAAGGAAGAAAGGAGCGAGAAACTAACAGAGCCCCAAGAACCGGAGTCGCGTCTTTTGCGTTCAAGGACAGGAGTGGAATGGAAGAGAGCAGCTCGTAGGTGAGAGGGGTTGGTTTGAGGTATAAAAATAGCTGCTTTTGAGGAACATTTATTCATCATCATCATCATGATGTCTGCAAATCAAATCCAGGTCAAATAGAAACCGTGAGGTCAGAGCGAGGAGCTGTGAAGAAGTCGACCCCGACATAAACTTCTGCGTAGGTTGTCGCGCAAACGCAATTTTTGGTCAGGTGTTTTTTAAGTGGTTACTCAAACCATTTCAATTGAATCTCACTAATTAAAACTTGCCTTGGTTTTAAAGGAATTCGTGATTTACAAATGGATGTCTCACCCTAACTCACGGAATAAATTACTCAATTGATTTCTTTTAATGTAAACTTATCTCTACTCTTACTTTACTATCGTAACTTATACCTCATGTTTGCAATCTCAAACTCACTTCCTTTTTTAAGGGTCTATTTACTAATCCATTTCAAATTTTAAAAAATAAAATAAATTATGCTTGTCTAAACTAACCTACAAATTGAAACCTCCTTACCCAAAATAGTATAGAGTTGATTATGGGTATTTGATATATAATTTTATGTTTTAAATTGCAAGTGTATAGTGTAGTTGTAACTAGCACTGATAAATACGAGTCGATCTCACGATGACTAAAATTACTAATATCTTCTAACTTTCTATTATCTAGCTTATCCAATTATGATGTTTAAGATAAATGAAATACAAACTATAAATAGATCAACACAATTAACTAATTAGAACTTAGATTGTTGGGCCCCGAACCTTTTGTGGAAGCTAGAACGGTTACATGGGAAATTATTGACAATTATTCATGTGTAAAGAAAGGAGAATTCATGAATTTGAATTCAAATGGAAAAGATGGTTCAGGTACAAGATGGATTATATGTTGGAAGTTAAAAGCAGGAAAATGTATATATTCATTGAATATGCTTAGGTGTTTTAGCCATAACTTGATCTCTAGTTATCCAAATGAGATAATTTTTTATTTGGATTAAACTAGAGAGATAAGG
>JANKYE010000008.1:1731110-1748677 GCA_032467995.1 Erythroxylum dillonii | reverse complement strand
TATTGGTTTTAAATTTGTGATGTGTATATTGATATGTAAATAAAGCTTGTTCATATAATTACTTTGCTTAGTAATGATAACGTGAATTTGAGGATTTAATTTGTGTATGATGATGTCAGTGAAAGTGGATTGTGTGTATGCATATGCTTCTTTGTTGGGATTGCAAATTGTTGCTTGTTTTAGAATAACATGTTAGAAAGGTTTTATTGGATGAATCACTTGAGGTGAGATTCAAAAGTTAATAAAATTTATTTAATGGTTGAATTGATATGAATAGATATTGCATTTTGCAAGTTCATAGGTGTGGAAAATGTGTTTTGAAATCAAGGAAAAACTTTATCAATCTATGTTGTATATTAGACAAAGTATTCTGCTTGAAAGTTATAGTTTATCCTCTTAGCTTTCCAACGCTATAAAGTATGTAAATTTCGGATATCAGAATGAGAGATATGAGCATTATAAGTGATCATGCTGCATAGGAGGTATTAACGTGACAGCTATGGAGAATGAGAACTTGAGAAGTTCCTTTTATATGTCTATGTTATCCTTAAAGTTTGAGGATGATGAATGTGCTTATCCTTGGTTGAGATTTCCAATTGTTGCTAGTGTTAGAATAACGTGTTGAAATTGGAAAGATTGTGGGTGATGAATCCTTTTGGAGTTGAGACTTAAGTGTTAATGAGATGTTTTTAGTAGTTAAATGGATTTGAAGTGGTTTTTGGCACTAGAAAGGTGGTATTGGAGAAGAGTACGAGGAAAGGGAATTTTAGGATGTAGGATCCTTTGGAGGAGTTTTGGAGGGTGAAAATTCGTTTCACCCGAAGGTTACATGGCTGACCGTGTAAAATCACACAGGCCGTGTGTTTCTAGCGCAGGAGCACTATTACACCCGAAGGTTACACAGCTTGCCCGTGTTGGGTCACACGGCCTGTAGTTTTTGACCCTCCAATTGACAGATTTTCATGTTGGATCTTTACGAAAGTTGTAGATATAGAAGTCTTCTTTCAAACCGTCTAAAAATGAAGTCAATCCGACACCTGTAGTAAGAGTGATGGCAATTGCACCAATGCATGTACAATGTAAGTAAGGACATGAACATGTTGGATTCGTTTGACCATAACTTCTTCATCCGACCTTTGTTTGAGGTGATTCTTGAAGCATTGGATTCCTAACACGTTTTTCTACTTTTACACAAAAATTGATAGCCTTTAGTGTTGAATTGAAAAATATTGATGGAAATAAAATGAGGGATTTGTTGGAAGAGCATAACTAGGTTATAAATATACTTTATTTTTTTAAGCATATCTTGAGCTATAAAACTCCGAATGAGGTGATTCTTGTTTTGAAATAAACTAGATACATGGAGCTACAATTTTTCTAAAAATTCAAATGGTGATTTGGGTGTTTGACTAGTATGGGCTCGCTCCTTGTGATTTGGGATGTTATGAGATTTAGGATGAAACGTTGAGGGCTAAAGAGATTTTGTAGAAATAACCCTATAGGAAATACGCTCACGTCTTATGTTTATGATATTTGGAGTGATTGTTGGGCTTCAGAAATGGGACCCAACAAACTTGGTCTAAAATAGACACTAGGATTAAAAATACCCCAACTATAAGTTGTCTTTCTCGTCTTTCATTGATGATTGCAAGATAAGATGTGTGCAAAGAATACCTAATTTTCATATTAGCCTTGGTTGCTTCCTTTGCCCTATTCATGGCACTATAAAACAAACTTATTATTGCCTTCTCATTACTATCAGTAAGACAAAAGTACTCACCTAAAGACTCACAAACTCAAATGAAAAATTGACATTGGGACCAAAATTTATGATCTTCAAGTATAATTTTAGAAATCTACAATCCAGCATTATAATGAGATTCAACCGTTTTTTTCTTGTAAGCATTTGCCTTAACTCATTCTTCATCATAACAAAACACTGAAGTGATAAGAAATTAGTTGCATATATTATAATATGAAGATATAAATTCCTACTATTGGTGAAATCCTTTATCATTAAATTAAGGATTCATACAAGATTATAGATGAAGTTGATCATTTTTTACTCTTTGCACAATCTCATCAATGATAGAAAAATATCTAGCATCTCATACATTTTTTAATATCAGGTCAATGCAATGTGTAGCATAATGAGTCCAATAAAAATATAAATATTTTTACAGTCTTCTTTCAACTGCTTTGTAAGCAAAATCACTATCAGTAATGAATTAAGCAATATTTTATCATCCAACCTCATTCATAACTTCATCAAATATCTGCAAAAGAGTATCAACATTTCTAACAAAGCTAGATACATCAATAGACTTCAAAAACATTGTTGCCTTTGCAAAATAAACTAATAAATTTATAATAGGCTTTTATCTTCTATCAGTGATTTTAGCGAAAAGCCTCCAAATTCGTCGATTGTTGTGGTGAAGTCCTAATTTATGTGATTTGGCAATGGGGACACTTTTAACCCAAAGTTTTACACCAATCGACAATTTTAACTATAACATTTTATAGTGAACAATTATAACTCTAACATTTAAAAAACGTTAAATTTTGACCTCATCCTAACGAAAAATTTAAACTCCTTGATTAAGTATCAAGTCAGTATTGACTGACGCTTTTCAAAATATTTTTAATTGTTTTTTGTGGGCCCCTGTACTAAGTGAATGCTGACATGATAAGGTGGGACTCACTTTTTAAAAATTATTAAAATATTAATTTATTTATAAATATGGGACCTAATTTTTTATTTAATTTATTTATAAATCTCACTCTCTTACCTCCTTCTTCTTCCTCTTCTCTGGCAACTGCTCATTGTAATATTCTTCATCAATCATGTCATTGGGCAAGCTAAATTATAGAGTTCAATTCTTTCTTTTTATGCGTAGCGTTGCTTTCATGCTTTGGTTTTCCTTGGACTTCCTATCTGAAATGGCATCATATATTTGTAATACTCACCCTGATTATGTTTTTGTTTGCCTGAGAAATTGAAAGAGTGTATTCCCTATACGACGTAGCGTACTATTGCTTGCATGCTTTAGTTTCCTTATGCTTCATACTTGAAATGGCATCATATCTTTATTATGTTCACCCCTGATCATGTTTCTTTTATTTAAGATAGGTGAAGAACGTGTTCCCTATTTTAGGATTTTAAACTTCGTCTGTATAATCTCAATTTTTTCAGTTTCTTCCTTTTTCTTATAATCATGGTAAGGTTCTCACTAATATTTAAGTGTATGTGTAGGAAAAAATCCGACCATAGTCAAAGCTTAGTGATTGGAAACATACATGTTCTATTTAATCCTAACTATGGGGACATCAAACTGGGCCAGGTCTTTACTGTTTCTATCTTTTCATAATAGGGAAATTTTTTCTAGAGCACCAGACAATTACGTTTTTCCTAAAAACCCAAAAGAAAATGAGAGGGTACTTGGCTAATGGATTTGGGAAGGTATCGATGGGTAAGGAATGAAAAACGTTTGGTTGGTTATGTATAATCATCGGATGAATAGTTTTTTTATATCATACTTCTGAGGATTACTCGATACCTCTCACATATGGGAGGAATGATTTTCATTCCTTAGTAACATCCAAGTATCGTGCTTGTGATTCTTTTTTTCTTTTTTTCAATTAAATATAATTAAGTAATTAATTAATTATATTTTTCTCTTTTTTAGCAATTAAAATATATTAAAATTTGATGTAAAACAAAAATTTAGCAAATTTTTATTTCTCAATATTTTTAACAAACTAACCACTATCAATAGTAATGGTAATCATTCCTTTCTTTTAATCAACTGTCATAATTATAATAATTATGTTCATTCTCATTCTACACTATATACATTCTCATTCTTATTATCATTCCTCTATGTGAACCAATCAACTAATGAATGTTTTGGATGACATCAATAGCTAGAATATCTTGATCACTGTAAAGTTCCATGTTGTAGGTTTAACTATTTGTCAAGAATGCTTACAAACTATCTCAGCAATGGGGCAACATTCCTGTCATAATTGGTGGTGATCTTAATAGCCTTCTACAAGTGACGCCTGATAATGCCATCATTATTGGGTTCTGTAGATTATATTTATGTCGTTTTATTATGCTGAACTCAAACTTCTCTTTGGAAGAGTGTTGTGTACTAGTTTCTTGGAGCAAAAAAAGGTTGAATCCCCAACTCAAAGGGCACCCCACACCCCGGCCCGATGAAACAACTGGGAGGATGTAAATCAGGTACTCAGCGGCCCGCTAAGGGGGAGGTGAGCAACCCACAGGCTTACAAGGAGCCCACCCTCAAAGCCCACAAGGGGCTTAAGAATGTTGCTCCCACACTGCAAACCGTGGGATTCGAACCTTGCACCTTGGAGCAAATCTGCCCTCCGGAACCAACTGAGCTAGCATCATCTGAAGTGAGCTGTGTAACTAGAAAACATAAAGGTCTTTTTCTTAACCAGTTTCTTTTGTTGACTTGTAATTTCTTTGTTTTCAATTTCATGTTGGCAGTTAGACATCTTACAACACGACCGTAGAAATATATTTGGGAAGCTTAAATATTCATTGCACAGCAAAGACAAGAATTATAAAGCATGTCTATGGAGGCCATTAAGATTTGTAAGCATTGGCTCCATTGTGATTGTATGCTGAAAGGAAATGCAATTAAAAATATGGTCAGCATACCTCATATGGGAAAAGAAAAGAGGTTTTCTTGAAAGATTAAACAAATATGTCCAACGCATGACAACCTATATTCTTTTAAGGGTCATGAAAATGTACTTGATGGATGGTACTTCTAAGGCTTCTTTTTCCTTTTAAATAATCGGCTAAGGTGTAAAATGACAAGAAAATGATGATGTCTGTTAAGCAGTGTTTATAATTCTACATTAAGAATATTGCTAATTTGCTATAGATGGAGTAATAAGACTTGCTTCTGGCAGTGAAGGCATCACCCAACTTCAACACCAGTTAAAGCTTTCTAGTGCATGCTTGGGAGTTCCTGTAAGTCCCTGTTTGTACTTTGAGCTATATTTCTTAATCCCACCAAGAGTAGTTGCTGCATTTTTTTGACACTTTCGATGACTAATTTCAATACACGTTAATGATTACAAAGGCTTTATCTTGTCAATTTGTTGCAACAACTTTGTCTAACAGACTTTAATGATTGGGTTTATTTATCAGTTATGCACGTATTTGATGACGACCAGCAGTTGCCGGAGAAGAAGAAGTAGAATGAGATAAGTGCTGGATTTTAAAATCAAAAACTAATTAAAATATAGTAGAATAGAAAAGAGATCTTGTAAGAGACAATTTGTTCATAAGTGACTCTTTACATTTACGTTGAAAGCCTAAATATATAAGCAATGAAATAACAACTTAGCTAATATCTAGACAAAGATTAAGCAAACAAGTCAAAAATTTAAAAGTTTAAATCCTAATAAATAATAAATTTTGATGATGTAGTTTCCATCACCCTTCAATAGTTGAAGCACATCTCTCCACAATTCTTTTCTTTGAAGCATTTCTCTCTATTCTTCAAAATGAGTACTTCTCTTATCACTTTTCTCTATAGAGCACTTGTCTATATGATATGTCTTGGTGCACTTCTCACCAACTAAAAGATGTTTTTTTCAATCATTTGAACTATATTTGTTTGTTCTTCATTGTTAAACTTGCAATCCTTTTGTATAAAGCACTGAGACTTCTCTTTATGCCAACAATCTTTCTCTTTATGGCTAAACTTCTCACAATGGCCACAAACAAATATAGTTTAACAACTTTGAAATATTGTTGTTTTTTTTAGGAAGAGATATGTATAAAGAAGACTCTTAATTTTTATTAAATAGAAGCTTGTCAATTTATACAGTCTTTCTTTAACCAAAATTTAAAAATAAGATAACATCTAATCTAAATCAGCATAAAATAAAATATACACTTAAAGAAAATATTCTGATAACATCTTTGACTGTTTCAAAGTCACATGTTCAACATTCCTCCTTGACTTTGATACTGCAAACTCCAAACATCTTTTTCTTTTTCTTTTTCCTTTTTGTCTGTGCTCCCATAATTTCACTATTATGGTAGGCATGATGTTGCAAATAACTCCTCCTCCTTAAGTTGATTGTTTACAACTTACTTAGCTTCTCTCATATTTTGTTGCGCTTTACATATCCTTTCAATATGTCCTAGTTGACCACACTTGTTGCATCTTACATCTGGCCTCCGTTAGCACTTGTGTTCTAGATGATTTGTTTTCTTGTAATACGAACATGATAGAAAACTCTGAGCATTATTGTTATTAATCCTCTTTTTATTGTATGACTTTACTGGAAAAGCGTCTTCTACGATTCATTCTTGCCTCATGAGTCTTCTTTGTTCTTGTGCCTGTACTGCACCTAATAATTCTATCAATCTGATTTTTGCCAAATCCTTTGAGTTTTCGAGTGATAAAATTGTAGTCTCAAATCTTTCTGGGATGGTTACTATAATTTTTTGAACTATTCTAGAATCATCAAAATTAGAACCAAGAAATCTTATGTTATTGGCAATGGCAATGGGCCTGTTGGAGTAATGCTTGATCGTTTCTGACTCCTTCATTATTGTATCTCAAATTCTCTAATCAAGTTGAGCATTTGCATTTCTTTGATTCTTTCGTTCCTTGCATATTCCTCTTTTAAGAAATCCCAAATTTCTTTGCTTGTCTTGAGCATCACAATTATGGAAAAAATTGTTGGTGTGACTCTTGAAAACAAGCAAGCTTTTGCTTTGAATTTCCTCTGTTTCTTTTCTTTGTGGATTTTGATTTGAGCCACTGTTGGATTTGCAGGCAAATCCGGAACGTCCTAGTCTTCATCTACAGCTTCTTATAAGTCATTTGCTTCAAGAAAGGCCTCCATTCGAACAACCTAACTTAAAAAATTTCTACCATCAAACACTAACAAAGTAATAGCAGTGAACGATGATTCTGAATCCATTGACGTGTGGTGTGGAAAAGCGTAGAATTAGTTATGAGTTATAGGTTTGTAGGTTTAAAGGTCCTTTAAGATCAAAAGAGCTCTGATACTAATTGTTGGTTTTTTTTTAGGAAGAGATATATATGGCGAAGACTCTCAGTTTTTATTAAATAGAAGCTTGTCAATTTATACAGTCTTTCTCTAACAAAAATTTATGGAGTTGTGATGTTGGGATCTTGGATAGAGACGAGTGATATTTTAGTTGGTAAATTAACACCTCAAATAGCGAAAGAATCGTAAAAAATCAGATAACATCTAATTTAAATCAGCATTAAATAAAATCTGTATTTAAAGAAAATATTTTGATAACATCTTTGACTATTTCAAAGTCACATATTCAAGTTCAACAATAGGATAAGAGATTTATAAATAAATTAAATAAAAAAAGTAAACTTTACATTTATAAATAAATTAAATTTTTAATTTTTTTTGAAAAAGTGGATCCATCTTACTATGTGGCGCAAGGGTAAACATAGTAAAAATATTTTAAAAATTATCAAGCCAATATTAATCTGATAATTAATATAAGAATTTAAAATTTTCGTTGAAGTGAAAATTTAACATTTTTTAAATATTATGATTATAATTATTTACTCCCAAATATTAGAATTAAAATTATCGAATGGTGTAAAAATTAAAATGAAAAATGGCGCCCTTTTACCTATGCAATTTATGTATACACTATACACGCATAGGGAGAGAGAAGAGGAGGACGACGAACGATTAAGTTGAGAGTGAGGAAAATGGGATCGGAACCAACACTCCCAAAATGGGCATCCAAGCCTTGCATTATGGGCATCGATGAAGCTGGTCGTGGTCCTGTTCTTGGTTTGCTCGTTTACCCTACTCTCTCTCTCTCTCTCTCTATATGTATATATATATCTTCACCCAATTCGTTATCCGTGTTCATTTAAACAAAAGTTCGATTATCTTTCCTTCTGGGCACTCTGAACGTTTATTCATTTGGTGGGTCGGGAAATTGGTTTACGTCAGGGCCCATGGTGTACGGATGCTTGTACTGTGCCTGCTCTTATGCCGAGACTCTTTCTACCTTGAATTTTGCAGGTCTCACATTTCCATCTTGTTGGGTTTTATATATTTTGCACAAATTTGTTGACTTTAGCTCCTGAATTCATTTCAGTATTGTGAATGATCCTAAATTTACTGTCTGTTAACATACTTTAGTGAGTAAAAAGAATGTAGAAGAAGCATTCAAGTTGCAGGATTTGTCATCTTCATTTTTGTTGCAGTTGAATTTTTAGTAAATTCATTCTGCCTGATACCTCATATAACGTTAAGTTAGGATTGTAAGATGTTGAATCTGAAGAGCCCACTTTTATGGGAGATCTATTTCATGAGCTTAGCATACTCGTAGGCCTTAAGATCACACTCTAACCTAAAACCTTAAGATTTTAGGTTTATGAGTCCTTTCTATTTATATGCCCCTCACCAGTCACATCTCTTTCCAATGTGAGATTCCCACTCACACTTGAAATCCCAACATAAGATACATTGTTGTCTTTCCGTATTTTCCTTCTTTATTAGACATTGGTTCTCTTCATGTTCAGGACACTGTGATGCTAGTGACTTGTTCAATGATTCTTTTCGCTCGAACCTTCTTTAACAATCTGGTGGAATTTTAAGGTGAAATGTTGAACGTAGATGCCTTTGTTTCTCATCTTTCAATCTCTTCCTTAAGCTTGTTACCTTTGAAAATTTCTGAAAGAAAATTTGAGGGCATGCATCTCTTAGACCATCTCCAATCCTCCTCCAAAATGGAGGGAAAACGCCAAGATGGAGGAAAAAATGGCTCCAATCTAGTGCTTTTTTTCCTCCATTTTGGAGGAGGATTGGAGCTGGTCTTATTAGCTTTAGGGGTGAAATTTGTAATTTCATTCTAATCGTCTCAAGGAAAAGATGTGGTTCCCCAAAGTTTGGCCATGCATTCCAAAGATTGGATTAGATAATGGACCATGTGTTCTTCTGTAATGTGGTTCAGAAATAAGTAATGATTAAAAAGTTTGGGGTCTTATATGCATCACATGTTGTTCAATTTCTGTTCTTCTGTCTGCAGATTCAAAGACATTAAAAGAAGAGAAAAGGGAGGAGTTATTTGAAATTTTAAAAGCTGATGAATCAATTGGATGGGCTGTGGATGTCATTGATCCAAGGGAGCTGTCTGCTAAAATGCTGAAGAAGTTAGTAGAATACATATTGTCTTTTTTCATAATTTATTAAGTTTTTTCGTATGTATGATTCTCTTTATTTGCGCTTATCAGGATTAAGGTCAATTTAAATGAGATATCGCACGAATCTGCGATTGGTCTTGTCAATAGAGTGCTAAACATGGGAGTACTTTTAACTGAGGTATAACTATTTCATCTTGCAAGAAAAGTTTCTTACCTATTACATGTTTGTGCTTCAGATATGGGAATTTCAGTCTTGACAATGGATAGTGATACTTCATGCTTAGTACGAACAAGGCCAAGATGCCTTCCACGTTGAGTTTTTAGTTATTCAACAAGGAATTACATATTCATGAAAAAACGGACTAGATACCGGAAATGCAAATGGTTTTGAAATGCCTTTATATGATTAGTAAAATTATATTATTGCATTAAGAAATATGGATGGATTATTTGAAGTTTCACATTGTTTATGGAAATTGGTAACTTTATCCACTTTTAACTTTGCTTTTCTACGTAACAAAGCCACCGGAAATTATTGTCATGACTAAGCTGTAACTACTGTATTTAATATAAATTATCTTTAGGTGACTTGAAACATAACACGGAATTTTATGGATGTTAAACATGAATGCATGTTAAAATTGTTCAGGTTTATCTGGATACTGTGGGAGATGCTGAGAAGTATAGGGTAAAATTATCTGAAAGATTTCCTTCAATAAAATTTGTTGTTTCAAAGAAAGCTGACAGTCTTTACCCAGTTGTTAGTGGAGCAAGCATAGTCGCAAAGGTATGGACTTCAGCTTTTCCAAATGCACTGCTGCATAAATAATAGTATTGAAAGTTTATTTTAATGTCAATAACTAATTCTGTTGGATTTTATTTTGGTGGCATATATGCTATTATATTGATTTGAAGTTAAGAAGCTTTATCCGGTAAACTGCTCTCAATGTGAGCTACTCACCTTTGTATCATGAACCCATCTAAGCAGGTCACAAGAGACCGAGCCTTAAGAGAATGGGTGCATGATGAAACAGCTGAAGGCATGAAAAGAAACTTTGGTTCTGGATACCCTGGAGGTTAGAAGCGCTGAACTGACGTTGATCCTTTTTGGGCTTAACTTTGAACAATTATGTTATATGTGAAATATGGTTGAATTCATGTGCTCAGATCCTGAAACTAAAGCCTGGCTGGAGCAGCACAAACACGCAGTTTTTGGTTTCCCATCTTTGGTTCGCTTCAGTTGGGGCACATGCAATTCTCATTTCAAGGACATGGTTGAAGTCTTGTGGTAAGTCCATGTACTTTTATTCAAAGCTGCAACTCTTGTGCCAGTTAAATGCATCTTGGTTACCTTTGTAGTGTGTAGTTGCTTATTTATGTCTGCTAAGTTTGTAGGCATGCTTATGCCACTATATCTAGCTAGCGGATATGCAAGTATATCCAAAAAGTTGAGCACTTTAGGATTGGTTATCTCATATGTTTATCATGTGTGGCATCAATATGGAACTTGATCTGAATTCTGTGAGATAAAGAGTCCCAATATGCATCACCTCCATGTTTAGGACAATATTGTATGCACTTTTCTACATATTTGGGCATCATTTTTGTTTATCAACCTTGAATCTGAGAGGAGTTCGTTGTGCATAGAACTATGGTACCCTTGTTATCGTGAGTGGATTGCTATTATCAACTCTTTACAAACTTAAATTGGCTCACTTCTAGGTAATTCGGAAGCTTCGGCTTATAAGCTGTTTTATAATCTCTTCACATTTAAAAGAGATGCCAGATGTTTCATTAGTCGATTGGGAAAGATGCATTTTATGTAGCAATTGCATGATCGTCACCCAGATATGCAACAGATTTCCGATCATCTTTTGAATGCATGCTATAAAATGTTATTTAAGCTTTGTGTTGTTTTCCTATGCATATGCTTCATGAGAGATGAAAGCTAATTATGTCCAGGTTGACTTGGTTATAATTTTTGGAGTCTATTACCCCTGTAATTGTAGGGAGCCTGAGAAAATAGATGAAGATGGATGTGGCAGTGGCAGTGGCAAGCGGCAACTGAAATTGAGTAGTCTAGGCATTTCAACTTCCAAGAGGAAGATAGAAGAGATTGAATCAAGTGGCAAGGGACGGTGCAAATTTTTTCAGTCACGTAAACTTGAGCAACTTGCTCATTTCTAGCTATGTATTGTTTCACACATTCCCTTTAATAGCACTGCTTTGTAGGTACCTAGCTTAATCATCAGCTGCATTCCGTTGTAGGTAAGTGGCGCAATCCAAGATAGTATATATATGCTACAAGTTTAACTTTGTCGATCTTTACACACAAAGCATACCTTGAAAGATAGCAGCTTATATAACAAGCACAATCCAAATGTGTGCAAACGCCAACAACTTAAAGTATGTGAAGTTTTTGCTGCTGCTGGCGGCACCACGGTGGCTATGGTGGTGGTTATTATTTGCAGCACCTGCTATGATCACGGGAATAGCTGCATTACCTCCTGGCATGTTTTGGTTATCATTTCCGCTCTCAGTTGATCCACCATCACGGCTACCTTGGCCACCACCTCCACGTGCCAGTTTCATATCTCCGTTGCATTCATTACCACAGTCAATATCATTGACATTAAGCTCCTTCCATGTACCTCCATAAATAGTCAAGGATATGCAAATGAATACGGTAATAAACCTTACGTTTTTTAGCATATTAAAGTATATAAAGAAGGTAGATCAACTGATCAAGCACAAAAGTTACAGGTTGTCAAACACTTC
Organism: Erythroxylum dillonii; assembly: GCA_032467995.1. Lineage (NCBI taxonomy): Eukaryota > Viridiplantae > Streptophyta > Magnoliopsida > Malpighiales > Erythroxylaceae > Erythroxylum > Erythroxylum dillonii. Next base: position 1,736,690 of record JANKYE010000008.1, on the reverse strand, counting down.
TACTGATCAAGGATGGTACAGATGCTTACAGAGACCCTTTGATTATTAGAGAACAGACCATCATACGAAAACGATGTGAGAATGCTTCAACCAAACCATATGATAGAGTTTTATGATATGATTGACATAAAATAATGAGAATCACAAAAACTTGAATGGTATGATTTCACACTGTCGACTGATTCCTGTCTTGTCCAATCACTTATATTTGTTCCTTTTTTAAGAATCACCTCGCAGACATTTCTATTTAAAATCTTAGATCTTTCACATTTAAGGTATCGAGACTGTGATACCAGTACAATAAGACGAGAGTGAAATCAACCATTGTTAATTAATATTTTCAAAAGGTTGCTTCATTTTATGCTAATACTTTAGAAAAAGAGATTGAGAAGTATTAAAGGCATCTGATTCTCCACTTTCCCATTCTCTTCTTTATGCTGCTCTCTTCATCGTTTTTTATGGAAGAAATATAAGAACTCAAAAAGTGCAAAACAAATGATATGATCTCCAACTTTTGAGTTCATCTGCAAACAATTAGAAAAATGTTTATAATTATGAAGAGAAAAAGATATTCAAACTTCCCTTGTTTTATGGCCAACCCGATTTCTCATCTTTTCAATATTTGATTGAATTTTACCACCAAATAGTCTTTTATAGCTCATGTTAAACCTTTTTAGACTACGGAGCAAGTTTCTCTGCGGGTCATTTTGCATGTTACCTGTTCACTCATATGAGATGAAGTTGTCAAGGGTATCTTTACACAGGTTATCCCTGTCATGCCTATAAGGCCCTATACCAAAAACTCTCACATATTACAAGCGAAAAGTTAGTTATGAGATTTGTATCCTGAGATGGAATATGATTCACAGCTTGAAAGGGTTCAACAAAGGGAGATAAAGCCAAAGCCAAAAGAGGAAAAGAAGGATACCTGAGAGCAGGGATCTCTGGAGTGAAGAAGAAGAGGCAAAAAGATACAGGCAGTTGATGAAAACCAGGAACAACCCCAACTTTTTGCTTCCCATTTGTCTTTTCTCTTTGTAATGCATGAAACATGAGCTTCTAGACCTTATTAACTGATTGCTCACTGCATCTTATAGCTTTGAACTGATCTAAGATGCCTATACATGGAATCCTTAAAGAAACCTTATCAGTTTGGTTAACTTTATGAGTCATAAAAGATTAAAAGTAGTCTGTTTTAATTTTTTAAGGCTGAGAATCTTTCGAACACGGTTTTGCATGTCATTGGGGTTTGGTTCATGGGCCACAGAAAAAGGTTTACGAGACCTTTTTTTTTTTCTTTTGATATGAAGGTAGTGGGGCTTAAGATCAATTATTGAGTGATAATTTGTCACTACTCACTAGCTAATTAACCATAATTTTCGATAACCATTTGCTTTACGAAATCGAATTCTAATTTCTCAAATCTTCAAGCTTTAATTCTTTCAGGTTGCTTTATAAATTAGAAACCCAAGAAAGCAAAATGATTCATCGCTTCAAAACTTCGTATGCTCATTAGGACAAAAGTTTTATTGATTCCAGAAAAAAGTCAGCCGATAACAAATAAGCACGTAGCTGATCTTTTGCAGAAATTGATGTTACGCTTCAAAAAAAAACCGACCTGGTTTTCTTCTACTTGTCTTTGCTTCTACAATGAAGACTTGCATGCATTTATTAGTTGCTTCACTACTTCCCTCATTGTGGGTCTCTTCCCAGGCTCTCTTTCAGTGCATCTCAAAGCCAACATTAGCACATTACTAACTTGATATTTGACACTGGAATCCAAGAATTCCTGTGCCAGACCTGAATCAACAATCTCATTGATATCTTCTGCATTGTTCCATATACACCTAACCCACCCTACAATGTCAGTGCCCTCCTCAAATGACGGATCCAATGCCTTTCTTCTTGTCATCAGTTCAAGCAGCACAACACCGAAACCATATACATCAGACTCCTTGCTCTTCGTTTTCGTGAATGCATTTTCTGTCAAATCAACAACCATACTTTTAGTGTCAGATAACAGAATACGTGAGACCTATTTGAGGAATGTGTGAAGAAGAAGTTACCTGGTGCAATATATCCAACAGTACCAACAACTGCGGTGGATTGTGTCCAAGTAGAAGCATGATCCAAAAGCTTGGCAATACCAAAGTCAGAGATATGAGGCTCCATGTCAAAGTCTAAAAGAATGTTCTCTGGCTTTATATCTCGGTGCACTATGGGAGGATCACAATCATAATGGAGATATTCCAATCCATGAGCAGTGCCAATGGCTATTTTATAACGGACACTCCATTCTAGTGTTGGTGAAGGATTTGTTCCATGTAAAACATCATGAAGGCTTCCATTTGGCATGTACCTGTACAGGATTAAACCATAGTCATTTTTCAACCAGAAGTCTTCTAACTTAGTAAGGTTTCGGTGCTTAATTTTTCCGATGGTTTGAATTTCTTTCATCATAGTCTTTTCGGCTCCTTTATGGCCAGTAAACACAATCTTCTTCACTGCAAACTGTTTGTCTGCACTCAAAGTAGCCCTATAAACTGTTCCGTGGGCTCCTCTTGCGATGACATATCTGCTGCTTAGGTTTTCAGTAGCTTCCATCACTTTGCTAAGTAAGCAAGCTGGTCCTTCTTGAGCAGCAATCTCAATATCCAGCTTGGCTGTTCTGTGTGACACATACACGTAAACCAGTACAAGAAGAACAAGAGAAATAACAAGTGATGCAAGGGCAACACTCACAATTTCCCCTTTAGTAAGGCCCTTCCCATGGCTTGATATATTTTCACATCGCTTGAAACTTTTGTTAGCAGTGCATGATATGCCACCTGATGGAAGACATTGGACACATAAGCCAGGATTGTGCAAGAATGATGACGGAGATGAGTCAAGTAAGGTCATAAGTGTTTCTGGTATTGGACCACTGAAAAGATTGTTTGAGATATTTATCTCAATCCAGACATGAGTTCCACCAAGAGCTGCTAATGTTCCTGTGAGATTGTTGTTAGATATATCAAGCTGTTCTAAATAGTTCAAGTCTCCCGTACTGGAAGGAATCTCACCACTCAATCCATTGTTGCTAAGGTTCAATCCATATCGCAGATTTCTCAGTGAACCAAGTGATGAGGGGATTTCACCTCCAAACAAATTTCCACCAATATCTAGCTCTGTAAGCTTTTCAAGCTCTGACAGAAAAGAAGGAATGCCGCCAGTAAAATGATTTTCACTTAAAATGAAAGTGGATAAAGATTTCCAGTTCCTCAAAGCCAATGGCACAGAACCCTCCAATGCATTAAAACCCACATCAAACTTGTCCAGGTTCAAGCAAGTTGCCAATTGACCTGGAAGAGGGCCTACCAATTGGTTATGTGAAAGATTCAAGGTCACTAGCGCAACAAGATTGCCTAGTTCTGGAGGTATAACACCAGTAAGCTTGTTCACGGACAGATCAATAGAAGCGAGGTTGGTGCAGTCCCCGAGGCTTGGTGGAATCGGACCTGTGATATTATTTTTGCTGATGTCCATATGAGAAAGGTTTGAATTCATTGCAAAATCTGGAAGTGGCCCTGATAGCCTGTTCTCATTTAGGTTCAGTCGCCAAAGAGATGAACACCTGCCTACGTCAGGAGGAATGCTGCCTTGAAGTTCATTTCTGCCCAAATTCAGAACCCTCAATTGGTTACCAGAGCATAACTTCGGTGGAATTTCACCAGTGAACTTATTACTGGTGAAGTCAAGCTGCAATAAGCTGCTGTTAATACCTAAACTCTGGGGTATGACACCAGAAAACCGATTTTGATACAAGGAGATATTCTTTAGTTGCTTCAACTCAGTGATATCAAGAGGCAGTTCACCAGAAAGACTGTTATTATAGACAATAAGGTACTTAAGGTTAGGAATCTTCCAAATACTGATGGGAATCTCACCACTCAAATGATTGCTAAACAATTCAAGGTCCTCTAACATAATTAGTTCTCCTAGTTCGCTTGGAATATCTCCTTCGAGTTGGTTTGTATATAACAGTAACTGAGTCAAGGATTTGCAATTTCCAAGTTCTGGAGGAATCCTACCAGACAACTGATTTTCGGAGAGGTCAAGTTTAGAAAGCTTATCTAGGAGGCCAAAGGAAGATGGAATGGACCCTGTCAAGTTGCTCTGGACAATAGCCAAAGTTGTTAAGCTACTACAGTTGCCCAAATCTGGTGGAATGCCCCCTCTAAAGCCATTGTATGACAAATCTAGGGTAGTCAAATTCTTGCAGTTTCCAAAACCTAAAGGAATACTACCCTCAAGGTTATTAGGACCTATGTACAAGTCAACAATACTGTCAAGATGTGTCAGAGTCTTGGGCAAAGAACCAACCAATTGGTTGTCCTCCAAATAGAGCTCTTGCAGTTTCCTACAGTTCCCAATGGACTCGGGAATGGTACCAGATAACTGGTTACCGTATAACCATAGCTGCAAAACGTCCGTCAAGTTACCAACATTGCTAGGAATTGAACCATTGAGATTGTTATCCTGCAAATAAACATTTTGTAAACCCGACAGCTGAAACAATGAATCAGGTATTTCACCAGACAGTGAATTGGAATACAGCCCCAAGTTAAACAAGTTCCGCAGATACTTGAAGCTCTGAGGTATTCCCCCAGTGAAGCTATTTGTCGACAAGTCCAGGAACTCAAGTAGAGTGCAACTACCCAAGTCTGAAGGTATTTCTCCTGATAAATCGTTGTAACTCAAATCTACCGTCTGCAAACGATTTAACCGACCAATTTCTGGTCCCAACTGGCCAGAAATTGCATACCCGGAAAGGTTTAATGTGAGCACATGTTGGAAGCTAGAGTCACATCCAACGCCGACCCAGGAACATGGATTTGAGTGTGACGCATTCCAACTTGAAGATATAATAGGCACAGAACTCCAGCGCCTCAAAAGCGAAAGAAGGGCCAACCCATCAGAGTTGAGACCAGACACAGCAGATAAACATGCGAAGGAGCAACATAACAGCAAGAAATGACACCGACCATGTTTCATGCTTGCGTCACTTTGTTGAACGTAAAGAGAAGCTTGCAGAGTGGAGTTTGGAGAAAGGAAGCATTACGCAGCTATATTAGGAGTTAGGACAACACAGATTTTCGACATTCGAGACACAGAATGAGATTAAAACAGCAGGTTGTGAGGTAAGTTGGCAGCTATACAACTAACACTGTTTATAATATAAAACAGGTGTGAATGAAACGAAATTAATGTGTTGACAATTTCAACGTGCCGTTTGGAACCTGACACGTTCATGCTTCTGACCCCTGGTGCTTGGTAGTGACTAGACTAAGACTAAGACTAGACCAAACTGTGTGTTATTTAAGAAGGAAAAAAAAAAAAAAGCCAACTAGATTTCAAAGTATGGCTATTTTTTGGAAAACCAACAATGCCAGTAAAATGGTTAAAGCTGGGAAGAAAAGCTTCAATTTGGGGGGTGGGGATGTGAACAGGGAATTGTTTTAAGTCTGAATTTGGTGGAGGGTCACTTTCATCAAATTACTAAAATATATAAGATATTTGCGTGTTTTAGTTGGGTATAGC
>JANKYE010000008.1:1671032-1686077 GCA_032467995.1 Erythroxylum dillonii | reverse complement strand
AGGAACACTTTTTTGACAGTTAGGAGTATTGATTGTATGATTTTTATTATTTAAGTTTACAAACTATAAGATATTGTGGTGAACTTATTTGTTTCAAGTCTGCATTTGAGACAATCTTCTTTTATAGGCAAAGCCAAGTGCAAAGAAATGGAAATCTACAGAAATAACTCATTATGATAATTTAATGCTTTTGTATGCAAAAGATATAGCAATATGTGGAAATGCTCAAACAGCAAAGGAAAAAAACATTGTTGGGCTCCGGTGAATATAAACACAATCAATGAGGTTGATCAATTATTAGCTTCAAATGACGTATCTTTAGAAAACTTTGAACACACACATGATGGTGCAAGTTCAACTGAGTTTAAAGCTACTCCTCATTTCGATTCTGATCCAATTTCTGTGACTTCTCCAAAGAAAAAGAAAAGAAAGAGTGTTGTTGCAACAGAAATTGCTGGGGTTAAAGAATCTATTGACAATGTTGCTGAGGTACTTAAGGAATCAAATACAATTGTTGAAAAAACACGCCAACGAGTTTATGGAGAGCATGAAATGTATGCCAAATTGTTAAAGCTTGACCTTGATGTGTGCCTTCACTACAAAGCTTATGATTTTCTAACTGCAAGTTCCATTAGGGAGAGAAATTTTTTTGGATATCCCGAACAGGAACGTAATAATTATTTAATGCATATGATGAGTAGCACACCTGTTTCGATAATGGAATAAAGATAAAATTGTGGGTAGGTGATCTTTTGCATTGCAAAATTTTTTGAAATGCAAAAGCCTAATTTGATATGCTAGTTTTTTTTTTGTTTAATCTGCTAGCTTTTATTTTGTTTAACTTGTGGTGATGTTTATTTGCAGATCTTTTTCTTGTGGAGGAGTCATGGCTATGCTGAAATGAAATTTTTTACTTATGGAGTAAATACTAGTGTAGATTTTTTTGCTTATGAGTAAACACAAGTGCATATTTTTTACTTATGAAGTAAATACTGGTGCAATTTTTTGCTTATGGAAGTCATAGCTGTGTGGAAATGGAATTAACAAAACCTTTATCTTTTGAATTATCAAAATATGAATGTTTAAATTCTAAACTATGTAAATATACATATAGTTATATGTAACTTGTTTTATTTAAATATGCATATTAAATCTTAATTTTCATTTTTATTCTACAAAATAGAATAGTTGTTCTCTTAACATATGAATAAGATTGATCTTGGTAATGGAATAAGCATATGACAGATGGTAGTGAAATAAGTATGCAGTGTATGATGAAATTCTTTTTTTTTTCTAAAGATATTGTTTTATATTACACAGTAATTGGCAAGTTAAAAACTCTAGTGACAAATAGAAATTTCAACTCCTCGAAGCTTTATTGTGAAGTTTGTTATCAAATCTGATAATACTTTATCTGTGTATGCTGAAGTTTTCATAGCAAAAGATAAACAAGTTTTATAATCAAGGGCATAAAGGTTTTAAAAATTCTTTTGTCCAATATAAATTTCAATTTTCTCCATTGATAAATTAGAAAAACAAGAGAAAAAAGTCTTATTTTTTTATTTTTTCTCCTCAATATTTCATTTCATTTCATTTATACATGTAAGTATCCAAACAAAGATTAAGATTCACTAATTTGTAATGCTTTTTGCATTTAGTAAATGCGTTAAATGGATGACAAACAAATAAATAGCGAAAGGCTGAATATTATACACCGATGGAGTTTAATAAACAATTTTTTTCCATCCAAAGTTCTCCGCCAACAACCTGAACGAACCTCATCCACATGAAAAAATCGAATCTACGCACATAAGTTTTAACAGAGAAATCGCATACACATGGCGGTTGTAAGAAGAAGCACCGCCAACATGAACATGATGATGTTAAAAGAGGTTTTCCTAAATCATAGGTCATCAACTTGTACTATTTTATCTATTGCCCATAGAACCTTCCCCAACGTACCTGGAATCGCGCTTAGGTTCAGCCACAGAGATATCAGCTACAGCCGGATCAGGTGCGCCGCCGATGACAAGAAGGTGTCTGCTCGGCTTTCTCAGGTTCATCAACTTCTCCAAGAGGCCGAGGACCGAGCTATTTCCGCAGGAGACGAGCCCAGTCCTAAAATCACTCTTGGTACTTTGCAATTTCCTCTGTTCCGTGTTATGTCAAGTGAACTTGTATCTCTTTTGGGAATTTCGATTAGGTTTGCTTCTCTCATTGACATGTGTATTTGGCTATACTGGAATGAGAGGAAAGGAAATGAAAGTTTTTTGTGGGAGGCATGTGGGTTGTAGCGAGTTCCTATTGTTAGGTGAAATTGACAATATCTTGGAAAGGTTAATTTGCTTTGCTTGTTGACTCTGTTGGTAATTGTGGAACGCGAATTCAAGAAAGGAGATTATTGGTGTTGCTTCGTAGGGTTTTATTGTATCTTTACGGATGGTTAAACCATCTATGTTGGTCCAATACTGATATTGTAGTTTCTGTTTAGCTCTTGCTCTTTCTTCTTTTTTTTGGGTAAATTTAGCTCTTGCTCTTTTGGACTGGGATAATATGTGTTTTAGTTCTTGCAAGTTATTGGAAAAGGAAAGCAAATTGATCCCCATATTAAGATGCCTTGGATGATTTTACTTGTTCTAATTTATCACTCTTTATTTGCACGAGTCATTTTTCTTACCTAGAACACTTGGCCGTCCAGACCATGTCACTGTGAATTTTGCTAGAAGCGGTGGACCTGGAGGTCAGAATGTGAACAAAGGTATGTTCACTCCTCAGCTTTCAAGCTTTTCACTAACGCTCTCAATCTCTGTTGGATTCCACATGTTACTTAGTGTGGGTTTTCTGCATAACTGGTGTCACAGTGAACACTAAGGTGGACATGCGATTCAATGTTAAAGATGCAGATTGGCTTAGTGACAGGATCAGGGAAAGGATTATGCAAATGGTTTGTTAACTCCACTTAACAACTACTGGTACAAAGCATGTTTATCAAATTCTTGATTTGAAGACCTGACACAGTTGATGAACATTGTGCCATTGTGAAGTATGTGCTTTCGCATGCTTGGTGTCAACTATAAAAGATTAAAATCATCAATTTGATATTGCTCATTCTTGCAGTCATTTTTATTTAGTATAGTATATGTAGAGGGAAAGCATGATATTCTTGTCTGTTGTCTTTGGTAATTTGTGGTATTTCTTTTGTCTTTTCTATTCATGAACAGGAAAAGAACCGAATTAACAAAGATGGTGAAATCGTGATTTCTTCAACAAAGACCAGAACACAAAAGTTAACTTCTACTCTTTTTTACTTATTCTCCTTTATTTGAATTTGAGACCAATTTATTAAGGGAATGTTGCCAATTTTCTCAGGGGTAATATTGAAGATGCTTTGTCTAAACTACAGGTACCAAAGATTCTTTGGCATTTTATGTCTGGCACATGGATGGAACATGTCTTTCACCTGTTTCTGCTTGTTTTTGTGTTGGGGGAATGCCATTTTCCTTCCCTGTATAATTCTTCCACTTCTCTTGTTCTGATCAATACTTAAACAGTCCATCATTGATGCTGCTTCTTACGTCCCACCACCTCCTACAGAAGAACAAAAGAAGAAAATTGCCAAGTTGTAAGTGCTAATGAGTTTCGGTAGGCTTTCAAGTGGATTTATCTTTTGAGACTTGCTACCATCTGTTCAAATTTTTGGTTTGCAAAGCCCTAATTCAGTTATCAGTATCTGGACGGATCCCCTTGCATTTTTATATACTTCTATTTAACTTATTTATAAAGGATTGTCTGATACATTTAGCTTAAATTCATATGTCCTTTTAGGGCTGCAATAGGGGAGCAAAAACGTCTCAAAAGTAAAAAGGTTCTTTCAGACAAGAAAGCTTTTAGGAGAAGTAGGAACAGCTGGGACTAGGAGGAGCTATTGGAAGCTTTCAGCTACTGGAGTGATTTGTAAGCTGCTCACCAGTTGCAGTTGTTTAGAGTTTATCATAATCCTTTTCCAGTCACTATTTTTCTTGTTTTATTCTATATGTGATATCGAGGGATTGTTGGAAAACATTAACCTCTCTGAGACGTTAGAAGCTAGTGGAGAGGAGAGACGATGGCGAGTGTCTGACCACAATGCGTAAATGAATGCAGACTGCTGGGCCAGAATTGAGAAGTGACTTTGTATACTTGTTGAACTTCCTTGTAGGAAAAGAACAGGACAGTGGTATGTAGATGAATATTCATTTAGTCTAGAAAGCATAGTGGGATATATTTCTTTTATTGACATAAGGGGAGGTTCAACACAATTGGTCTTTGAGGGCTTTTACAATTTTATTTGGACAGCTTGGGCGAGGATGTTCTCAAGTTTTTGTGCAAATAAGACGTCATTTTGCATAAAGACACTTTCAATTACCAGGACGTGACTTCGGAATACCGTCGACCAAACGGAAATTAGTTACAATTATCTTCTCTATTTCCTTGAAAGGTTCCTTTGTAACTTAAAAACGCATAGAAGTGTATGCAAACAAGCAATCTGAACTGATCATCTGAGCTAAGAAAAGATAAATGAAAAGCTTTTCTAAGATTTCCGGGAGATGCAATATTTTTGTTCAAGTTATAGCAATTAGAAAGGAACGTGAAATAGGGAGGAAGAAGCGCCTACAAACGAAAGTCCTATGCACAAAAGTAGGACCAATGGGACATATGTATGAACCCCCATGCTTTACATGTACAACCATTTTGCTACATAATATTCTTAAATGTGTTATTGGATATAAGATTCTACTTTACTTTTCTTATTCATGAATTATTTTTAGAGAACTTAAAAGAATTGCATTGAAGGAATGAAAAACAGAGGTAAAGTACATACTTTAAAAAAGCACATAAAACATGCTTAATATTTATTAATTTTGCATCCTGGTTGTAGAGGACAAAGATGTCTGGCAAGTTTAGGGATCTTCTCATCATATCAAGATTGCTTAATCTTTCCCTAATTACAAGCCAAAGCATGAATGAAGCTCTTGAGCAAGTTTGTTTAAATTGTACAAGTTTGTGCCATATAGCTTTAAGAATGATTCCCCAACAACTATCTACAAGATTCATTTAGTGAGGGGTGTTTACTCCATCTAATGTAATCTCCTGGCCTAGGATAAGATGGTAATTCATATTGAAAGTTATTAGATAGTTACCAATCAGTTGTATAAAAGAGCTTGAAGAAAGGACCTCATTTATTGAGGCAATGTTGAGAATTACTCTTTTAAGATGAGAGAGCTTAAAAAACTATACTCAAACTAATTGTCGTGCTAAAACGTAATGGAAGCACCATTGCCTACCTTATGCGTAAAACCTATTCTAAACATTTTCCTAAGCTTGAGGATATGGATCCTTGTTTATGAAGAGTTATATTTTAGCATTATGCACCAGAAACTTTTGCTCCTTAAGTAATATTCATGTATCCATCTAACCTAAAGACTATTTTTGTCTAATGGGATCCTCCATATTCTCTTTATCATCTACACCTAGTTTGTGATTCTGATGGGCATGATGTTAAGCCCTCTTTCCTTCTTAGGTAGGCTAAGGTCACTCCATTTTACTTTTACTAGTGAGTTACTATTGGTGTTTCCTAGCTGCATGAGTCTCCTTATAAGTTATTAAGTAGTCTTATCAACGTTGATTGGAAACATTACATGAGAAGACTAATACACATATAAGCTATTTAACAATGAATTGACCAGTTAGATTCTTCTTGCTAAAGATAAGTTTCTATTGCACCAGCTTATAACTCTTTTATTTACCCTTTCAATTAAATGATGGAATTTAGTATAGCAGGGCCTTTTAGAGAAACTATGAATCCAAAGGTAAGTAAGAAAAGGTTTGGAGGCTTTTAGTTTTGTTATGTAGGCTAGCTTATTAGATAGTCATTAAGCACTAAATAAAATGAACAACTAGATTTATTCTTTACAGATAAAAATGTTTAAAAGCTGTTTAAACAACCATAAAAGCACTAATTGAGTTAGCATCTACTTTAGAGAAGAGGATTATATCATATGCAAAAGATAAACTAGTTATTCTTAAGCTTTCATACTTATAATGGAATTTAAAATTTTTCTCTTGGTAGATCAAACTTTTGAAAAGCCTTATTATTACTTCGACGCTCAAACTGAAGAGGTAAGGTGAAAGAAGGTATTCTTAACTTAATCCCCTAGCTCCCTTTATGAGATTAGCAAACTCTTCATTAATCAAATTATTAGAAAATCAGGTCAGGATTTGATCTTGCACACAATGAAATAATTACGAAACTTTTTTATATTTGATTTCCATAAAGTCAAGGTCACTAAAATTCGATGAAATGATTAACGAACAAATCACAATAAAGCACGAATCTCAATTTGTACCTTATTTCAAAGCTTGATCATATTCTTATTGTATTCCTCGAGCCGTTTCTAAAACTAGCTCATCTTAACAATTATAGTTGCATAAATATCCAACCTCTAATAGTATCTACAAAGTGAGTTGAGAGAACTTCACACTATTGCAGAGTGGGTTAAGCAAGGAGTACTATCTCTATTAGAGCTTAAGCCTATTTATAGTAGGTTTTGGATATTTTAGTAATTTAATTGAAATTAAATTCTAATTTCAATTAAAATTTAATTAAAATTAAAAATAATTCTAATTAAAAACTAGTTACACCCAAATAAGGAATAAGATCTAATATCTCATATTGATCCTTATTTATTAAATATCTCATATTTAATCATAAAGTTTCTCAAACTTTACAATCAAATCTAACTTAATTAAAATATCTTTGTTTTTTTCAACTTATTCTTTATGCATGACCCATTAGGTTCCCAAATATATTGTCGATGGATACAAATTATAAGCCTAGATCAAATTCAAGATTTGCTAAATTAAACTCCTTCAATTTATCTTTACTTCTCTAATTAAACAATTTATATTCACAGATCAAGATTCTAGTAACACATCTTGACCACCAAAATATTTAGGAATGTCAAAGTGGTAACTAACATTTTCATTCACGATTTTTTTGCATTATTCAAACATTTCATTATACAATATAATTAATGTATACTCTATTTTGAGTCCAATCATATCATTTCTCCATCATTAGTTATTGATTCAATTAATGACACTTGTAAACTATTTATAAAACGTCATTCCACCTTGGCCAAGAATTTCTCGAATAAATATTAATCGAAAGCAATGAAACATTCTCCTTTAATTACTTTATGGTCATGAATCTTATCTTGATCACTTAACTACTTTCATATAGTTCATGCTACATTTAATGACTATCGATTAAATTACCCATGATTAGAATAGGTCATAGTAGTATCAAAATATAGTAATCCCTATACAAGATAACTTTAGAGATCTCAAGTCAAAGAATTACTTATACATTCATCATAGTGAGAATTTCTATTGACATATAAGTAATGTTCTAAATGGATTCTTCATATGGGGTCAGTTTAATAAACTTGTTATGTAATAAGCACCCACTCTGATTTTTTAAGTATCTCTATATTTTATTCTATGAAATCGACTACTTCCTTCATAAGAAAAAACATAACAAATTCTAGTTTTTTTATGTTCTATTAATGTTCAGACTTAATAGAATAATAACTACTAACAAGTTAAGGATAATATATAAATTCAATGTGAATCTCATAATTATAATTTCATTATAATAATATATAATTATGCTATAAACTTTATCATATGCATCTAAATATGTATAAAAAAAGAATGCATTTAAATTATTTTGTTACTAAACTACAACCAATTGATTGACTGTAGGACATAAATCAACAAAAATACTATAAGATATGGTGGTATCAAATTGTTTTATCCAATAAAAAAAGCAAGGAATTCGAAAGCTTTCGATGTGTTACATATAAAGTTCAAATCTAATGAATCAAAGACCTTTTGAAAATCCATGTTATTGCACAATTCTTGTATAATGCTTCCCGTTATTATTCTTAAAATGTTCTTGAACTAACAAGATATTATTAACAATTTATCTCCTTTTAATAAAAGCACCTTTTAAGCGATTAACCAATTGAGTAAGAGTTGTTTTAATGTGTCCTCAATTAAATTGTAGATTATTTTATAGATGGTACTACAACAAGAAATTGTTCTAAAATCCTTTCTTAAGTTAAGGGCTTATACCTTAGGGATAAGGCATATAAATGTCTTGCTCAATTCCTTTAACATTCTTTCATTGTTAAAGACTTCCAATACTTTCTCAATAACCAAAAATCTTTATGTGAGACTTAGTTCTTCAAAAAATATAGGCATAAAGGCCATTAGGTCTTAGAGCCTTGTTGGGGGTTAAGAGTAAACACAATAACTTCCACATTATTAGCATTGAATGGCCTAGTCAATATAGTAGCTTCTTGTGCAGATATGTGTTCCTTAATAAAAGATTTGAGAGTGGTCATAAAGGCGACTACCTTAGTAAGAGAACCAATAATGTTAAACAGAAAAGAGAAAGCTTCATGTTGAATATTAGCATTGGAAGGTAATAAATTGCCATTCTTATTAATTAGAGATGTTATTCTATTTGTATTTCTTCTTAAGAGCACTAATTTGTGGAATATGTTCAAGTTTTGTCTCCTTCCTTGATCCTTATATTATGGATCATTGTTTTAAGAGAGAATGGTTAATTTCACTTTCCTAGTTATATCTACGCAAACATATCTTCTCTTCATCTTTTAATAACTCATTAGAAGGGGAAAGATAAAGTGAGCTTTGAATACTATTCAATTTCTTCTTGGCCTTAAAGACTACCAAATGAGTGATGTTAAACTTCCTTTTATTGATTTTCCTAAGCTCATTTTTTAAATGCTACAAAATTTTCAAACAAATGTAGATTTTTGTGACCATGCATGTTGAAGTTAAGTCCTTTGGTGATAGCTCCTTCAAACCTTTCCACAACAACTAGGAAGTTATTGAACCTAAAATAAATGTTCCTCCCTTAAAATTTAGATAGGTTTTGTACCAAAATTACGGTATGGTTAAAGAAAAGCATATTATTAATGGAAGCTTTACTCTGTAAAAAAATTGATATCCAGTGTGCATTTATTAGGCCCATATCCATCTTTTTTCTCAAAAATCAATTTTTTTTCTATTTATTATTCCAAGTAAAAGCATATACCTCAATCTTTAAGTCTATTACATGTACTTGACCTGTACAATTACAAAAGTCATAAAAATAGCCCTTAAGATTGGCATTTCCTTCAGCTTTTAAAGGATGAATAAAATTGTTGAAGTCACTAAAAACTATCCAAAGGGCAGTCATGGTATCGACAAGTTCCTTCAATTTTTTCCTCAAGTGGATCCTTCAGAAAGAGTGTATAGATGTAGGTAAATGGAAATTAATAATCTCTAGCTTCATTTTAGTGTGCATATGAATCAAATACTCTTTAATGATTGAGCAAACTGTGTCTAATTTGTCTAGTTTAAAAGCTACCACCAAGTCTCCCATTGTAGTGACAATGATGGTTTATAATAGTAATCCAATATTCCTTCAAAAACTTAACTTCTTACAATTATTTTTTAAAACCTTAGTTTTTATAAATTTTATTTAAAAAGGGTTAACATTATGAAGAAAATCATACAATATTTTTTATTGATCCCTTTAACATTCCATAAGAGAATTGTCATTTAGATAAGGGGAGTTTTAGAGGCTTCCTGCTTCCTTTTAAATTGCCTCTTGGTATTAGGGTTTATGAGAACAAAGAGTACTCATTACCATATTTACACATTTACTTTATGAAAACAAAGAGTACTCATTACCATATTTGTAACTTCCTCAGCTAATGAGTGGATTTCATTGCTCCCTGCTTTATCCTGACTATAAATCTTAGGAACTTGAATTAGCTTATTCGTTGTATATTTTACTTGAACCATAGAGCTAACTATACTTTCCTCTTTATATATTTCATATTTCTTTTCTTGAAGAGGTTTTTGTAAGTTAAGATATAAGATGTCATGATCAATATTTATCTTACTTTCTCTACTTTAAGATACAATTTGAGTTACCTTTGGGTTTTTATAGTCAAGGTGCCTTTTGGCTGAGTGTTGTCCTTACTAGTAATCTCAAGGCTCTCATCATCATTACAATAGGCATTCTTATTTAAACCTCTTTGCATCATCTCTTGGTATTAACTTGTTAAGAAAGTTTTCCCCATTGGTTTTATTTTCCTTTATTGAGCCATGTCTATCATACAAGAATAAGAAACTAAGGCAACATTAGGTTGTCTTCTTCTTTTAGTCTAAGTAGGGGGATAGTTTTTTAGAGCTACTAATTGATATCGATAAAAGCACAACTTATGACATAGCTCAATCTCGTTATACTTGTTATGGCTTCATCTAAATACAGGGGGTTTGCCAATGAGCCTTACCTAGTGACTAACTCATTTTTCAATATTCTATGGAAATATTATGGATATTAAGGCATGAAAGCACCTACTTTTGCTTAAGATTTTGTAACTGAACTTATATTATATCACTAAGTTTGGGACCTAACATAAATTCTTTAAGGTTCTAACTTCTAATCACTGGACTTTCACCCCCACTCATCCCTCTTATTGTCTTTCATATTTAGAATCCATTAAGGATTGTTAATGATGAGCATTGGACAAATAATCAATAAAAGCATTTAGAATATTAAGCGAAGTTAAAATAAGTTGACCAACTTATTGATAAAGAATATACTAAGATATATTTTTGAAAGTCAAGTTTTTTTCTAATTGGAAGAAATTAGTATAAAATAATTTAATTTAAACTTGAAGATTTTAAATTGTATAATCAATTTTCTATTATTTAAGTTTTACATAATCCTATATAGAAAATTATGTTAATTTAATAATTCTTAAATAGGATTTAATATTTTTATGAATATATTTGTCATAATATTAATACTAATCATCATTTCTTAACTTGTTAAATTTTATTTAAAAGATTTTGTTATACTTTAGATATGCACAATTTAACATTGATTTGTCAAAATTTAATTATCCTAACTTTTATTGAATATCAATTTTATTAAATATTAAAAAAACTATTTAAATGAAAACATAATATTTGTAAAAAAATCAAAGATATTTAAATAAGAATAGAAAGACATGATAGTTTTAATTTAAAAAGGTCATTTAATTTTTGATAAATTATATTTTAATTTATAAGTTTACTTAATTTTACAATTCTAATAAAAATGTAAAATATATCAATCAAATAAGAAATTTAATTTATTACAAATATAGTTTTCATTATCTTTTGTTATTCTTATCGACGGGAGAGAAAATATAGATTAGTCAAAGCATTATTGACAAGTGTGCCTATTATTTAACTATCGAATTAGGATTTACCATTCAAGATCATGTGTGATGCTAACAACTATGTAGTGGGAGTTGTTTTAGCCAAAGGATTAAGAAATAAAGTCATTTCATCTATTATGCTTCAAGAACATTAGAATTATACAACTGAAAAGGAGCATTTAGCAATTATTTTTGCCTTTGATAAATTTTGATCTTATTTGCTTCACTCTAAAGTTATTGTGTGTTCAAACCATGTAGCAATGAAATACCTATTGGCAAGTAAGGAGTCCAAAGTGAGGTTAATATGATGGATTTTGTTGCTTCAAGAATTTAATTTGGCAATAAGAGATCGAAAAGAAGCAACAAAATTAATAGTTTAAGCATGTTGGTAAGGGATGAAGATATTTTACCTTTTTCTAAAACTTTTCTTGATGAGCAATTGTTCCAAATGAATGGTATGGTTTCTTAGTACATAGACCTTGTTAATTATTCAGTTACTTGAACTTTGCGTAATTACACTAGCAAGTTTAAGAAGGAAAAGATAAGAGATGAGGAAAAATATTATGTTTAGGATGAACTATACTTAAGGAAGTTATACACTGACCAAATTATTAGTCGTTATGTGCCATAATACAAACATTTTTCTGTCTTAGCTTTTTGTCACAATTATGTATGTAGCGGTCACTTTGGTTCTGAATGAACTGCTGGAAAAGTTTTGGACAGTGGTTTGTATTGGAAGACATTGTTTAGAGATGCTTATGTGTTTTGTAAAAGTTATGACGAATGCCAAAAGACAAGTACACTATCCCATATAAATGAAATGCCTCAAACCTAAATTCTTATAACTGAGAAATTTGATTTATGAGAAACTAATTTTATTGGGAATTTTCCTTCATCTCACAGTTGTTCTTACATATTCTTAGCAATTAATTATGTTTCAAAGTGGATGGTAGCAAAAGTCACCAAAATTAATGATTTTACAGTTATTGTGGATTTCTATAAAGTCTAATATTTTTAATACATTAGGAGTTCCACAAGCCATTATGAGTGATTAGGGGAGCCACTTTTGTAATAGAGCAATGAAAACTTTGTTTAAAAATTATAGAGTGCATCATCGAGCAGTGACATAGCGTGTTGTAACATTACTCAAAATAACTAGACCTACAACTATAGCAGTAATGTGTTTACGTTGATTCCACAATGAGTTCGGTTAGCTTTTATTATGAAAAGAATTGGTGCCTAGGTAATCTTTGGATGGCTTTGCTAGTTCTAGAGTTAATGAGACTATGGTGATGCCTAGTACACCAATTTGTGGGATTGGGAACTAAGAAAAGGAAAAAAGTTGTCTAGTAATTGAATCTATGTGTAGGAGAAGGTATATTACTGAACTTTGTACATTGTTGTATTATTTGCTTAGACTCATATTTATACATTTGTTGAATTAATCTTGACCATACACTTTTTAGAAAGGATAGAATAAAATAAAGGGTTGAGATTTATTATATTACAATAACTTGTAATAGTTCAGCTAGCTAGTAGTGAAAGTCCATTCTGCCCTTAATTTCTCATGTGTGTTGTCTGTTGTCTGTAGGCAGAGTCCTTGTGGTTTATTGGTTATAGATTTTCTCTTTCCTCTCTCAATTCTTCTTCGTTAACACCCCCACTCGAATTGAACCTAGGGCTTCGAACTAGGTTCAGTTTGGTGGTCAGAAGTTGAAATCTTGTTGAGCCTATGGGTTTCGTGTGGATGTAGGCAAGTTAGTCGTCGGTGTTTACATATCTAATTTATATTTCTCCTTTCTCCATTTTGTCTTTTATGAAGTGTATACGTCGACCTCAATGTGTTTTGTTCTTGAGTGAAAGAGAGGATTTTGAGCTAGAGATCAAGCTCCATTATTATCACTCCATAGAATGGGTTTTTGAGTGAGAAAAAATCCTAACTCAGATAGTAGAGATGTAAGATAGATGACTTCAGTTGATGCCTGAGATAGGGCTTGGTATTTAGCCTCAGTGCTGGATCATGCTACCGACGTTTGTTTCTTAGAGATCCAAAAAATTAGGTTTCCTCCGAAAAATACACATCCTCCAGTTGTTGATTTACGATCATCGGGGGAGCTGGCCCAATCAAAGTCACTATAGGCATGGAGATCAAGAGGTGATGATGATGGTTGAAAGAGTAGTCCCAGATTGGAGGTTCCCTTTAGGTAATGCAAAGCCCTTTTACATGCAATCCAATGTATGTTTAAAGGATTTTGTAAAAATTGGCTTAATTTGTTGACTATGAAGCTGATGTCTCGTCTTGTATTGCACAAATATTGAAGAGCTCCTATGGTATTTCGGTAAAGCTTTGGGAGTTCAATTGGTGTGCCATTCTATAGAGACAACTTGGTTGCTGGAGTGATGGGTGTCAAGGAAGGCTTACATGATGACATATTTGTTCTGGTAAGTAAATCTTCAATGTATTGTTTCTGTGAAAGGTATAAACCATTCCTATTTCTTTATACTTCAAAGCCAAGAAAATGATTTATGCTTCTGAGCATTTTAAGTGCAAATTGAGATTGTAATTAACTAATAATTGCATGGATTGCTTGAGTTGAATTTCCTATGATTAGAATGTAATCTCCATAGACTAGTAGCATTGTAATAATTACATTCTTGTTTGAGTAAAATAGAGAGGTATCTGACCTTGAGTTATGAAACTCCCACTGAAATAGTGCACATTTCAGTTTGTGAAACCAAGCCCTAGGAGCTTGTTTCAGTCCATAAAGAGCTTTAGCTAGCTTGCATACATGATGCGGTTGTGTTTTGCTTTCAAATCTTTGTAGTTGGTTTATATAAACATTTTCATATAACTCCCCATGTAGAAAGGCATTGTTGATGTCAACTTACTGAATTTCCCAGTTATGGGAGACAACAAGTGAAAGCATTACTCTTATTGTTGAGGCTTTCACAACAGGACTGAAAGTTATTGAAAAATTAATGCTAGGGATTTGATTAAACGCTTTGGCAACAAATATGGCCTTGTGTTTAGAGATGGTCCCATCAGCATTGTATTTAGTCCGGAACACCCATTTTGTGCCAAGAATATGCATGGTAGGCTCATAAGGGATAAGTGTCCAAGTGTGATTGTATTGAAGGGCATTGAATTCATTTTGTATAGCTTGAAACCATGTAAGGTTGTTTAGAGCTTCAGAGACTATTCTAGGTTTAGTTCGTGGATTTAAGGTTAGAAAAAAGGAATAGAGTTTTGGTTTGAAAATTCTACTTTTGGATCGAGTTTGCATAGGACGAATATTGTGTATGTGTGGAAATGAAGAGTTTGATTCGATATGTGGTGTGGTTGATGGAATGATGGTAGGTAAAGTATTTTGTCTATTTTTTTTAGAATGTAAAATGTGATGATGAGCTAGGATTTTGAGAGCTTACCTATCTATTGAGGGATTCAGTTAAGTGAGAGCATTCTGCTGAAGAAGAGTGATTCGTGACAATCGTTGATGAAGGTGTACTAATTGGAGTTGAGGTTAGAGTAAAGGTAGGGGAGCTTGATGAGGCTATAAGATAGTTTAAATGTGAGGGAAAGAGTTGAGAAAATGGAAACTCTTCCTCATTGAATTCAACATGATGAGATATTATGGTTTTCCCTTGATTCGTCGAACACTTGTAACCTTGATACATTGAGCTATACCAAGAAAAACACATTTAGTGGTGTGAAATC
>JANKYE010000008.1:1632625-1644069 GCA_032467995.1 Erythroxylum dillonii | reverse complement strand
CCAGATATATAATGCTCATACAGATAAAACCAAACTCTTTTGTTTTATTAATAATAAATATTTTCATTACAAAACTGCAACTGAAGAAGATAAAGTTACATGTAAATACACTTGTTTTCTAGGGCACTATATTTACATAACTCCAACAATATATATATATATATATATATATATATAGGGGAGATGGGAGGAATCGTAGATTAGGGTAGATTAGGTTAGGTTTTCTCTTCTTGGTGGCTGCCGCACCTTGTTAATCTGCTGGCTTTTTTGGTTTATATCTTCTGCACTTCTCAAGTAGGCAATCGTAGAATTAGTTTAGGTTTTATAATAGGTTATGTAGGTTTTGGGGGTTGCACTTTCTGCCCTTATTTTCTTTATGTTTTCTGCACTTTTTAGATAGGATTTTCGTAGCTTTCTTTTAAAAACCAGGTATGGAGACTATTTGTTTTGTTATTTCTTTTGATTTCAATACAAGTATGAGTAGTTAATTTTCTTATCTTGGTTTAGGGATCCATGTTACATGTTATTATGGTGAGATTTTTTGGATACTTTTTATGTTGTTAATAAACATTGAATATCTTTCGATCTATTATTTCTAATTGGATTTTTTGGTTTCTAGGAGCGCTACTAGAGATTAATTGATTCAACTGCTAGGTTAACAAAATATGACGTTCAGTTTCGGTAATCATAAGTAGCAATTAGGATTAACTTCTCAACGTTAGAGTTGGAAAATTCTAAGAAGATATTCGCTTGATTGATTGTATGTCGTACATGTTTATCACTTGTCATTGGTTCTTGATTCTTAATGCTATTATTCAATTTACCTATGATCGTATCTAGGTTATTGTTTAATAAGATTGATAGAATACATGTTTCTAGTCATTACACTTAAGAGAAGTTTCCCCAATGAATGTTTATTAAAAATTGCAATTTTATGTCTAGGATCCTTAATAGCATGATAATATCGGTGACCCGAAACCAAGGTATTTTCTCATTGATTTTTTAGATTTAATTATTGCTTTCGATTTGTGATTTTTCCTTTGATTTTCTAATATTGCCTTGACAAAACCCCCCTTTCTATTTTCGTCTGAACTAGCTAACCTTTACCGTTAAAGATTCCTTGTGGGAACGATATCCGCTTACTGCTACTACATTAATTTGTTTTAACGGAAGTGATTTCTTTTATATTTGATTGCAGGCGACAGCATCACCATGTACTGGAATCACATGGGCTGTGTGATTTTTACACAGCCCGTGTGATTTCAATGGTCAAGCCGTATAACTTTTAGGTGAAAGTGGCGCTCTCACACTAGAAAAACACGGCCTGTGTGATTTCACACAGTCTGGCCGTGTAACCTTCAGGTGACATTTCCTGCACGACATCCCCTACTCAAATAGTTATATCTTTTAACTCCGACATAAAAAAATTGCAAACTTTATATCGTTGGAAAGCTAAAAGGACAAGATACAACTTCTGTGAAGACAACTTGGTCGAATTCTCCCTATATTAGAGCTGTTTTCCTCACAAAGCCAGAACACAAATTCCTACCCACATGAGAACTTAAGATTTTGCAATGCAACAACATGAAATGCCATAAGCAATCATAATGTATGAATGTTTCATTCACATCAAAAGAAGAGTTTTGCAACGTTTTAGTGGGCATTTCGAGCTACTTTACAACATAATCCCAAAATACAAACGTGACAAGAAATACAATTCTTTAAAATGCAACTAAAGCATTGTTCTACAAAATCCAGCTTTAAAAGAACAAAATATGCAAATTGGACTGATGCCTTAACGATTGACTCGATCATCAAAATGTTGCTCATCGCCTGCAGACGGGAAGAAAATGAAGGTGGGCTTAACGCTCGTAGGTAACAGTTTTATAATTGGTAACAAGAAAAAACCATTTAAATCTTTCATGATCATAGCAAAATTCATGTGGAATCATTTAAACACATATTCCACAAATTCTCAACATATCACCCAATTTGCAAACAACATAATTCATATATTCATCAAACTTATACACAAAACATAATGCATAAACACATCAGAATAGTTTGGGTAGTCCGTAACAGCACATACTAACGCAATTCCATAAAATGAGCTTGCTTAGCTATGAACAGAACGTAATATCGCAATCTCACTTAATAGATTGCGTAGCCGTGATCTTAAGGGAGTCCGTGAAGGAGATCCATGCCTCTAGTGGGTAGGCAGAAGAAGCCTTTGGACAAGTGCACTTGACTGACAGAACAGACCACCACAGCCCACTTAACATGTAATTCATGACTTAAAAATCAATTGCTCAAATGACACATTTCTAAAACTTGCTTTTCATGGGCATAACATATTTCTTATGCATTTTCCATCATCATTTCACAATTCACTCAAACACAAGCATCAAAGCCATTTCATAACTCATTCCAACACGGGCATGAAGCCATTTCATAACTCATTCAAACACAAGCATCAATTACTACAATTATGCAACAATTAGAATTTATTCCCAAGGTTCACAACAACCACAATGGCACATTCTGAAGCATTTAGAAAGCAATAAATACACATTTGTAGGGTAGTTGAAAATCATTAAATTCCATTTACTTTGAAGAACATTTATGGCTCATTAACTCAATTATAAAAAAGACACCCACCTTAGTTCCCTTGCTTGAAGAGTTGCTCAAATGTGCCTCTCCTTTTGCTCCTCTTGCCTCTCTAGATTTTCTTCAACATTCACAAAAAATTCCAAATCAAAAGACATCCAAATTGACAAACCCAAAGAACCAAATGCATGAAATTGATCCTAGAATACTAATACCCATGCATTTCCTAAGATTTTTTAACCAAAACCCCTTTCCAAAATCCAAAAGATTAAACATACACTTACCTTGAATCTTCACCAATCAACTTGTTTCTTGGCTCAAATGGAAGCTCTAAATCTCCTCTTTCTCTTTCCTTCTTGGACAAACTTCAAAATCATTGCTTAAGACCATGAAAATTCAAGACTTAGCTAAACCTTCTTTCTCTGCTCTCTCTTCTCTCCATGACACTCTCTCCCTCTTTTCCTTCTAATTTTCGTTTCTTCTTCTTCTCATACAAACCAAGTCTTCTTTCTATCCTTTAATGAAGCTAAATGACCAAATTGCCCTTCTCTCAAAGCCTTAAGTCTTTCCAACTTACATGATTTTCCAACTATGCCCCTTATACATACTTACCACCCTAACACTTAATTCAATTTATCTACATCATAACATCTTGCTCACATTAGTATGATAATTAATTCCAACATAAATTAATCTAGCAATACCCTAAAATTAATCTAATCATGCTTAATAATAAAAAAAAATTCTAGGGCTAACACATCCAATGTTCAAACAATTTCATTATGCATTTTGATTTATATAAACCATTGCTTTTAATAACATTTTCTTTATAATCACCTAATCTAACAATACCATTCCATTCTTTAAAGGAATAGAAATAGTCCTTATTGAAAGTCATATCGATCCTAGTGTCATCCATTTCCCTTTTTTTTTCCTTTTTTATTCTCCCACTATGGATAATCCCATTAAAAGAGTCGTTTAACTTTACAGTTAAAATATGAAACAATTTTATCCTTCAATATGGATCATGACTTTTTCCAATTTTTAGTACGTTTTTCCTTTTTCCTTTTTCCTTTCTCTACTAATATATAAACCCAAGTATGATATTTATTCATGTGTATCTAAGATCTTTTCCTTTACTATAAAGCATGACATTAACAAAATTATTATTTGAGATAGAAAATGAACACAAAAGGAGTATTGATGTGTGCTTAATTATTTATATATTTACTCCATAACAATTAGTGATTATTGTTGTGAAATGCTTAAGATACTCACTTTAGTTCATATTTGATATTAAGTACAAGTTTGGAGCATAAAAACTAAAATGGGTTAAAAGCACCTTCTTTAAGCTAACATTTTGATGTTCAAAATCAAATACCCTTTTGGAATAAGAACGAGATGGATTAGGGTGAGGATTGGACAAGAATTTACAAGAAGAACAACAATTCAACAGAACCTGGCAGATACATGGCTGTGTATATATTTATACGACCATGTAAACATTTGAAAGATAGTTTTGGACTTACACGTTTGGATACACGACTATGTATCCAATCGCGTATCTTCACGAGTTTCACATTTTTTGATTTATATGGTTTGATATATGGTCGTGTATCAAACTGTGTATGTACCCAGAAACCTAATTTTACTATAAGTAGAACATTTTTAGGGAAAACCTAAGGGGAATCAACTTGGGACTTCGTAAAGGGCAGAAAAATCACTCTTTCAAGACAACCATAGAGGGCTAAGCTTCCTAAACTAGTTCAGAGGTCAAAATTGATGCCTAGGATCATGGTTAAGCATATCTTTTCATTGTGTAATGTAGAATCCCTCTCTTTCAGAATTTTTTACGTTATTTTGTGCTTATTGAGTTGGGTGTTATGTAAGAATGATCTAAATGTGTACATTGGATTGTTTTTATGTAAACCGTTGCTAGAATCTTCAATACAATACGTAATCACTATATTTTAGGTTCGGTTGGAGCTACTAATGACTTTGAATCATTACGAATAATGTGACATAGGTTAAATAACCCAAACTCATGTGGTTACTACCTATATTAGTCTGTTTTCCATATGCGTAATGTGACTATCCAATTAGACCTAGAGAGCTTATTCTAGGTTATTTGATAGTTAGGTTTAATTAAAGAGTTTGTTTTGATTAAATACGACCTAAGGAAAAACTGAGATTAACAAAACTTATTGTTAATCTACAATCAATAGTTCTAAGAGAGGTGTGGAAACATTATAATAATAAAATATGCTTAATTGTATGTAGGCCAAGATTGATACGAGAACCAAATTTTACACGCATTCATCACTTTTATCATTTTAACTGTTTGAATTAAATTGCTTTTATTGATTTACTTTTACTTTACTTTCTTAATTGCATCTACCGAAACCCCCATTTATATCCTTGACATCAATTATTTTCATTGCAAAAAATAAACGCACATTACCTATTGATATGATTCTGACTCACCGCAACTGTAAATCTTAGTGTGCAGAGTTAGGTTTATTTTCTGGTGCATTCGACATGCATTAATAACTCAATAAGATACCTCATAAAGATAATAAGGAAAAGTTGAAGTTTGCAACTCCCAAAGTGAAGATCAAGTCAAGAATAAAATAAGATCAAGACACATTAAAGTCATTCTATGTTTTATAATGTTGATTGTAATCTCATTTAGTCAGTTTGATGATTTTAAAGGTTTATCATGCATAAACATTTTGTATCACCTTAATCCAAGCGTCTTTTCATTCACTAAAAGGTATTATAGCCTTTTTTGAAAAAAAACTTTTGATCTTTCAAACACTATTTGGAGGACATTTTAAAGTTATTTTAATTATAATAACATTCAACAAATCAAGTTTAGGGATTTAAATTTATTAAAATCATTTTCTGGGAATTAGTTGACCAATATAAATTAGTCGCATGACCAATGTAAGTTAAACTTGTAATAGGATTGTCTGTTGACACATTAGTTTACTAATGTAATGGTGTGACATTGGTACCGATATGTATTAATAGTCAACCAATGTCTTAATGACTAGTGAATATGTGTATTCAATACATAATGGCCGACCAGTTCTCTATAACTAGCCATTGTAGCAACTAATTTTTGGCCCCAATGACCAATAAGGATCCACAAAATATGAAGTGGATTGTCTTTTTTGCGTGATGAACTTTTGCAGGGAAACATCACTACCACATATTTACCCACTAATGTTCAACTATCTGATATTTTCACTAAAACCTTGGACAAGTAACAGCTTGACTCTTTTCTTCGAAAGTTGGGCATTCGAAATCCACATGCTCCAACTTTTTTTTTTGGGGGGGGAGGGGGAGGGGGGGGATGTAGGGAGATTAGCATATATTATGTATATTATATTTTTGAAAAATATCATAATAAGCTATATCCAGTTGTATTTAGATAGTTATCTTTTAGGAGTAGCGTAAAGAAAGACGTAATTAAGGAGACTAGGGTTACAATCCAAAAACTTGTATATATATTTCTTTTTTCAACATTAAAGAATAGAGAAATCTTTCCCCTTATGACAGTTTACTAAAATTACAACCCTATAAGCAACATTCGCTTTAAAGAAGAGGGAATCATAAGTTATCACCACTTTATTACGATCCTTACAAAATCATACAACGAGTGGGGATGATAGCTTACAAGCTAGAGTTACCCAAAGGAGCTTTATATCCATTCTTCCATATGTCTCAACTAAAGAAGGTTCATGTGGTTTAAGAAAGAACTTCAACATCCCTACTAGAATACCTTACACCTTTAAAAAATCTCCCTATAGCAGTGTCAGGAAGAAGGATGGTTAAAAGAAACAACCGTTCTGTCACTCAATTATTAATTTACTGGTCAGGCGGTGGATCTGTGAGTGCATCATGAGAGTACCTCTTCGAGCTTCATAAACAATTTCTAGAAGTTAATCAGCTGGACAAAGATGTCAAGGGGAAGAAAATTATTGCAGAAATTAACCAAGAAGATGCTTGAGACATAGGAAACATATCGAGTATCAACTCAATGATAGTGTCAGTTATTATACATGATACGCATCGTTTAAATAAAAGATCTATGAATGTAATCCTCTACTAGTGAACATTTATGAATGTAATCCTATACTACCCTTTACTGTCACGTGTATTTAAAGAACACGCTAACAGATAATGAATATGCAAAAATAGAATTTAGTTGTCTTTCCTCTCAAATAGTCTCTTGTGATTATGGAATTCTACTTCTTCTCTCTCTCTTTTCTTTCTTTTCTTTTTTTTTTGATCACGAGGTATCTTAGAAGGGTCCCAATTATGTGAAAATATATTCAAGTCATTCGTACCTAGACTTTAATTAAAGGTCGCGGGAGGTAAAGCTCTGATCCCAAATTTTAAATACCTGCATACATGAGGGGGTTTTAAACTTGTAACCTCACTTAAGCCAGGAGATTATGAAAGCGTCGTGATAATTACGATACATAAAAAAAAAATGCCACAAGAGTACTGGTGTTAACTTGAGTACAAGGGATAATCCTCGTTATTAGGTCTTCCTTGAAAAGTATTCCAAGCAAATTCTGAAGCCTAAAGTTTGGATTTCGACGAGGCCTATTGTGAAGTCTGAGGGATGATGAAAGATCTTATCCCATAGAAGGATGGTTACGAAGTGAATCAATGTCCTTCCGCCTCTTCTACAATTTTGGGTATATGAGTAGTTTTATGGAAGAGATTAGAAAGGTGAAAATGGAGAAGAAGATGAAGATAACGGATTTCATGGCTATTACGAGAAAGTTGCAACGATTTTATTTTAGATTTAAGATTAGGATTATGATAACGAGATTTTAATGCTATTTTAAAAAATAAATATTACTATATAATACGTTAATATGAATATAATATATAATAACAATATTTAATTTTATCTGCAATTTTGTTTACTATTTTTTATAAATACTAAAAGTCATTTAAATGCTTTAATTAACTTAAATCAGGTGAACACCTACATTGTGCACTTGTTTATTTCCGTTTCCGTATCCTATATTTATATGTATTGGCAGTTAAGCTGACGAAGAGGCCAGTGAAATGGATATTTTGTCACTCACTTCCACCGTCACACTATTCCCCCTCTCGACCACTTCAAACAACCACCGCACGGCTGGCTCTCCTTCTCCCACCGCGGGCACCAGCACCAGCGCCACTTCCGTCTCCTTCTCGCTCAAGTCACCACCACCAATTCCTCCGCCGGAGCCTCTCAATCCCATAGATTCCTCTCTCCGTCGCCCCAACAATTCCCTCAAGCCCACTAGTCCTGGTCCTAACACCCCTAAACTATCCAAAAACCCTCTCAAACCCCTCCTCGCTCCGAACATCACCTCCTCTACTCTCTCCACCAAACTCAGGCTCTCCAGCAAACTCTCTCCACCCCTTCCTCCTCCGCAGCCGCTGCGTCCTTCATGCCCTGCGGAAACCCAGGCCTTGAAAGACAACCCAGTGGAACATGATCAAGAAAATAAAGCTCTGAGAGAGGAATTTCGCGAAGAGGGGAAGATTTTTGTTGGGAATCTCCCCAACTGGATAAAGAAGCATGAATTATCCGAGTTCTTTCGCCAATTTGGGCCCATAAAGAGTGTAATCCTGATTAAAGGCCATAATGTTACTGAAAGGAATGCCGGCTTCGGGTTTATCATTTACGGCGGTCCAACGGCGGAGACGTCCGCCATGAAAGCTGTGGAATTTGATGGAGTGGAATTTCACGGGAGGGTTTTGACCGTGAAACTGGACGATGGAAAAAGATTGAAGACCAAAATGGAGGAAAGGAGACGTTGGGTACAAGGGCAGGTTGGGGAAGAGTACAGGTCCAAGTGGCACGAGGAAAGAGATGGATCTAGGAAGGCTTTTAGGAGAGTTTTAGACACGCAGCCCGAAAATTGGCAGCGAGTTGTTAGTGCTTTTGAGAGGATTGATAAGGTTTAGTTCTCTGACACGCGTTTTGAATCTCACAAGTTTTTGTTTCTTGAATTCATAGCTCATTCAATTTCTTCTGTAGTTGTCTGTCAAGAGGAGAGAACAAAGCTGGAAAGCCTTTTTGAGCATGGTTTAGGTTGAATAATAGAGTCTGCTTGTAAAAGAAAACTTTTTTGTAGAAATTGTCCAAGGTTGATATATTCGTATAATTTGCAGTTGTCTTATAAGGATATAGAGGTGATCTGTTGTAGGTGTCATTTGTTCTGGTGACTTTGAGACGGGGGAACTCTTCATTTTTTTTTTCGAACTACTGAAACTTATCAGTGTTTCAGTCTTTAAGGAATACAAAACTGTTGAAGAAGGGGGTTTTATGAATTCCCTTATGGATGGAATTATTATAGGAAGTCCAACATTACCTTCTAAACTAATTAAATAAATAAGTTTGTGTTTCGTTATTATTTACTTTTGTTTATATGTTATCTTTACAACGAGTAAATCTATTTTATCTGGCCAGAAATAGATCATCTAGAAATTTTGGTTACCTTGGTGTAATTTACTACATTTAAGAACCAATACTTAATATGAAAAGTGGTTGTTAATATGGCTAGTCAATATGTTGTAAATGGATCTGTCATAATTAGAAGTTGATTGTACTGAGGGTTTGTCAGAGAATTTGTTGAATTTGGTCCTTTTGAATTGTATCTCAAACAGGGATACCTTTGACTTCCGTGGATTTCAGTTATTGGAGCTTTAAATAATGGATTATCTCCCTGGGTTTCACAACCTGTACCCAACAAAACCCAGTTTTGGCTTCTTTCGTAGGACAACTATTATTTTAGTTTAGTTTTTTTTAGGAAATGTCCCTTGCAGATGTAGAATTCCTCTGATTGAGATAAAAATTTTTTTAAAAAGAAACTGGAATCTTTTGAGGTGGAAGTATTGTGAAGATTCCTGGGTAAAGCACTAATTCCCAGCCAAGATGTAAAATGTTGCTACTAAAATCTTCCAGTAATATTGCAATTACTTTTACAGGCAAGATAATTTTTCAAATTTCTCCATTGGTTCTCCATTAAAATTTTATGTTATCATGAGCCAAGTCCTAATGTTTAAGCAGTTGCACATCATCTAGTGTGTCATGTTCTCTGTGTGTGTGTGTGTGTATGTCTGTTTTGTGTGCGTGTGTGTGTATGTCTGTGTGTTTGTGTGTCTTTGCAATTGCTTAAGTTCTTTTCCATTGTATCCAGCCATCTAGAAGGGAATTTGGATTGATGGTGAGCTATTATGCGAGACGGGGTGATATGCATCGTGCACGGCAAACATTTGAGAGCATGCGAGCAAGGGGAATAGAACCAACTTCCCATGTTTACACCAGGTATATTGTTGATAATTAGTTTCATAGTACCCTCTTTCTGAGTTTCTGCAGCTGTTTATTTACCCATTTGTTCTTCTTTCCATTGTCTTATTTGTTCTCAAGGTAGTATTATCATTTTGATGGCAACTGGTCCCAAAGCAGTGGTCTTCCTGAATAAGTTTGGGCTACATGAGATGATCCATTTGTTAAATAACATTACTGATTGCGGTGAATCCTAACTGATTGTTGTTTGGAGTATTCTTTGCAATTTACCAACCTAAAGTAAAAGAACATTGATTGAATCTATGAGATACAGGTCCTCACATCTGTAGGTGTCATGCACTTTTAAGATTGCCTACTGTCAACATTGAAATAATTCATTTCATGCAGCCTTATTCACGCTTATGCAGTTGGTAGAGACATGGAAGAAGCATTGTCTTGTGTTAGGAAAATGAAGGAAGAGGGCATTGAAATGAGTTTGGTGACTTATAGCATTCTTGTGGGCGGATTTGCCAAAATGGGCAATTCTGAGTAAGTAAGCCACAACTTACCTTCAAAGAATGATAACTTTGTTCAACTTCTGCAGTCAAATACTATTGTCACTTCTTTCTTCCACATATTGAACAGCTTGTTCTCTTTCATATTTACTGAAACTTGTTTTTTGTGTGAAACCTCGCAAAACTTTAAAGTTATTGATTAGCACATTCTATATGCTCAACTGTTTTTGTTTCTTTTCACTTGGAGGACATGAAAAGTACAATTTTCTTCTGATTAGTCACCATTTAACTAGATAACTTGACGGGTTTGTTGCTTTCTTATATTTTACGTCGTTAATATTTGCCAAACTCTGATCTTAAGGTTATTTTAATGATCAGGCCCTGGACTAGAACTTGATTTAGTTTGCAGTCATATGTTTGCCTGTTTAGCAAGTCTTTTCCTGATGCTTGTATCGTGCCCATTTTCTTTATTTCTTTGTTCCCTCTATATGGTTTTTCTCTCATTTTCATTGTACTTTTATTTTCATTTGAGTTGGATGTTTAAATCTCAGTTTAGTTTCCTCTTTTCATTTGTGTTGGATGTTTGCATGGCATGCTTCTATTGCTAAAGAAGGCCTTGTTCAAACTGAAGACATATAAATCAGTGATCTCCAGATAAAGAGAAGTCTAATTATGATTAGGTGTCATTATTGAAACAAATTGTGTTACATATAGGCCTACAACGTTCAAAAATCAGTTTGGTTTTTTGAGGCTAAAACTATTGTATAATTTTTGGTCAGAGGTGATCGTATGGAGTGGAATTGAGACTGGAATGAAATGTGGGGTGCAACGTAATAGGTTACAACACAACCCAACCAAGGGATAGTGATGTAAAGTAATGTCGATAATATTACACCTTCCATCACATTGTGCGGAATGGTTGCTTAATAGGTGAGAATGTGATACAATTCTTCTACCCTTGAAAACTTATTCAAGGAAAAAATATAGAAAACGTGACAAAGAGCTACAAGCGGAAG
>JANKYE010000008.1:1554823-1572936 GCA_032467995.1 Erythroxylum dillonii | reverse complement strand
GGGATAAAGTTGTCTTTTTATACTTTTGGTGCAATGAATAGTAACACACCAAATTTGGTGTGTTACTATTCATTGCACCAAAAAATTTGGTGTTTTGGTGTCTTAGTTGGAGTGGATTTTTTGCACCAAAACATCAAATTTGGTGTTTTGGTGCCTTGGTTGGAGATGCCCTAAAACAGGCTCAAGAAATCTTTTAGCGCCAATCCAGCAAGTTCCTTAGGCCCTTACCTATTTTAGTTTCTGTTCTTTCTAATGGAGGCCAATCCCAAAGCAAGACCACGAGCTGAATAGCATTGGGTCTTCTTTTACGTTTGTTTGCTTTTTGTTCAAAATAATTATACAAAAAGGAAATTCGATTAGTGCAGTTATACTTATGGCATCAAGAAAATTTATAAAAAAAACATTGTTTCAAAACAAATACAAATTCCTAAACCTTAGGGTGTAAGTGAGTTAGATAAAAGTTCTTCTGACTTAAGTAAGGTCGCGAATTTAAACTACTCTCATATTTACATATATTTAAAACTTAGGATGGTTTGAAAATATCTTTTTATAATTAATAATTTCTTAAAAAAATAAAAAAGAAGAATACAAATTCCTGGAGCAATCATATGATATACCTCTATTCCCCCAACTCCCTTCAAACAGACAATCAGTCCTATCTTCTCTTCTCTTTTTCAGGTCCTCGTAATTGGTGGATTAACTTTTCTCTTTTCTATGCTTTGCTTTTCTCTTTTCTTTTTACTCATTGCTGCTTTTTTTTTTTTCCCCCTCTTTATCACAGGCTATGCCAAATCATTCTTTTTTTTTTTCTTCCTCTTCTTCTTCTAGTAATAGTAAGGTACGTAACATAACACCCGTCAATAATATATTGATATTATCTGAACCAAAGTGATTATTCCTTTCAAAGCGTAGAGCTTTACGATTCTTTTTTTTTTTCTTCTCTGGCTCTCTCGCAATTCACATGCAAGCCACTTTCACATCAAAGACCAACATTTGCGTCACTAACAAGAAAAGCACGATCCCCCAGTCCTAATATTATCCCACATTCCCACCTCTTTGTGTTGCAACTAGCTTCCCTCATTATAAACCACTTAGCTACTTGCAGCAATTATTGAAACTCTGTTCTCTTCACACATGAAGCCAAAACCTCTGAGACAGCTCCAGTATTTTCCTTACTAGATAGATAGATAGATACCTTGAAGTTCGCTAAATTCTTACTTGAAACAGCTGAAGATGAGAGCAGGAATTTACAGTGTCCAGCAGGCTCTTACAGTTGAGGCTGTAAGCATAGTAAAACAAGCAGTGAGTCTTGCCAGAAGGCGAGGTCATGCCCAAGTCACTCCTCTCCATGTAGCAAGTTCTATGCTCGCATCATGTTCTAGTCTTCTAAGAAGGGCTTGTATTCAATCACACTCTCATCCTCTGCAATGCAAGGCTCTTGAGCTTTGCTTTAATGTCGCGCTAAATCGGCTTCCCGCATCAACATCTAGCGCTTTGTTAGGTCCTCACTCCTCTTATCCTTCCTTCTCCAATGCGTTGGTTGCAGCCTTCAAACGTGCTCAGGCACACCAACGGCGAGGCTCCATTGAAAACCAGCAGCAACCCATCTTAGCTTTGAAGGTTGAGATAGAACAACTCATAATATCTGTTCTGGATGACCCTAGTGTTAGTAGGGTCATGAGGGAAGCTGGTTTCTCTAGCACCCATGTCAAAAACAAGATAGAACAAACTGTTTCTATGGAGACTAGTTGTAATCAAACCTCTACTCCTAGTAGCTTGTCTAAAGAAAGCACCAAAACTCAGAGAGTTGCCAATCATATGTCTCAGTCTTCATCTTTTAGTCAGTTTGGAGTCTCCCTCGTTAGTAAGCAATTAGAACAAGCAAGGAATGAGGACGTAATGAGTGTTTTGAACACAATGATGAATAAAAAGAAAAATGTTGTCATTACAAGTGAGAGCCTATCCAATGCTGAGAGTGTAGTTAGAGGAGTTATGGACAAGCTTGAAAGAGGCAAAGCTCCTGGGGATTTGATGTCTGTGAGGTTCATAACCCTCCCTCTCCTGTCT
This sequence comes from Erythroxylum dillonii, assembly GCA_032467995.1. NCBI lineage: Eukaryota > Viridiplantae > Streptophyta > Magnoliopsida > Malpighiales > Erythroxylaceae > Erythroxylum > Erythroxylum dillonii. The sequence continues at coordinate 1,570,869 of JANKYE010000008.1, read as the reverse complement.
TTGAGAAATCTCTCAAAAGAAGAGCTTGAGCAGAAGCTTATTGAGCTTAGGTGCATAGTGAAAAGTTACATGAGAATAGGGGTTGTTTTGTACTTGGGTGATCTAAAATGGATTGGTGAGTTCTGGTCTACCTATGGTGAGCAAAGGAGAAGCTACTACAGTACAGTGGAGCACATTATACTGGAGCTGAAGCAATTTGTTAGCGGAATCGGTGAAACAGGAAGATTATGGCTTATGGGGATCGCCACATTCCAAACTTACATGAAATGTAAAGCAGGCCACCCTTCTCTGGAGACCCTTTGGCAACTTCATCCACTCACTGTTCCAGTTGGAAGCTTGAGTCTAAGCCTCAATCTAGACAGGTAAATAAAGTTCGTTACGTAGAGTTCCCTCTGTATTATAAAACAGTGATTTACTGATAAATCTTACTCTTTCAGCGAGAATAATGCCCACTTTGAATCCAAGAACGAAGCTTTTACGTGTCAGGCTGCTGAATCTCGAGTTGACACACGTTTGAGTTGGTGGAGAGATTCGTCTGTCAACTACAGCAAGGACTTCCTTAGCCTAACAGGAAACAGCATCAAAAACAAGGAACTGCAAGCAGCTAAAAGAATTACGATTTCCTCTATCTCAAGTTTGCCTGCATGGCTTCGACAGCATAAAGAAGAGACCAGATCAAGGAACGACATTGAAGATAACAAGGTACCCACTTATTTTGCTCCATCATAAGTCAACATTCTATTCTACAATTGGGTATGGATCACCTAAGAGTTTATGTGGGCCTAATAACTTTTAAATTCTTATTCAGGAATCGCTAAATGTCGCTGATGTTTGCAAGAAATGGAACTCATTTTGTGATTCAGTCGACAAGCAACATACGCCAACTTATCCCGAGGAAACCGTCAAATTTGCTTCATCTCCTCCTTCTCCAATATCAAACCCTTCACATGAGCGCAAAACGACCTTAAGTGACGTACATCTAAGTTGGCCGGATATTTTTGAACAGAAACGACTTTCTAAAGAGAATCGGATTTGGACAGCTGAGTATAGTGACGAGAGCAGTAATTTACTGATTGAGACAAAACCGGACCTGTTATCAAATCCCAACTCCAGTCCTAATTCAGCTTCTTCAAGCGAGGCCGTGGATGATGACCTGGAAAACCTTCAAAGCTTCAAAGAGCTGAGTGCAGACAACTTGCAGATTCTTTGCAGTGAATTGGAGAAAAGGGTTCCATGGCAGAAAGGTATTATTCCTGACATTGCAACAACCATTCTTGAGTGCAGGTCTGGAAGTAAACAACGAAAAACCAGGTGGAATAACCATGAAAATGATCACAAGGAAGAAACCTGGCTGTTTTTCTTGGGAGTTGATGCTGAAGGCAAAAAGAAAATTGCAAGGGACATAGCTAGACTTGTCTTTGGTTCTCAAAGCAACTTTGTTTCAATTGGTCTAAGCAATTCCTCGCCTTCAACCAGATTTGATTCCGAAGACGATGATCATCTAAAAGCCAATAAGAGGACAAGAGAGGACTTGGGATTCAATTATTACGAAAGGTTTGGTTTAGCCTTGAATCAGAATCCTCACAGGGTGTTCTTCATGGAGGATGTGGACCAAGTTGATTATAGTTCTCAGAAGAGCATGAAGGAAGCTATTGAAAGTGGAAGAGTAAGAGTTGGTGATGGTGATGGTGAAACTGTTCCTCTCAAAGATGCTATTATAATTTTCAGCTGCAAAAGCTTCAAATCAGAGTCAAGAGCCTTCTCACCGCCACCACCATGTAGAAAGCAAAAACCTTGCCACAATGAGAACAATGAGGAAGAGTTTGAGGAAAAGAGCTTGTTAATTGTGCCAGCACTTGACTTGAATATTGCCATTGAAGAAGAAGGCGATAATGGAGCTGATTATCATTCAGTCAGTGAGAATGGCATTCTTGGATCTGTTGACAGGCAGATTGTTTTCAAAATTCAGGAGCTTTAACATTTGCTTATTAAGAAGAGAAAGATCATTCGTGGTGAAGCTCTCCTCATGAATCTTAAGTTACTGTTCTTGTTCTTGTTGTTATTTCCTTTTCTCTTTTCTTTTCTTTCTTTTAGTTCTTCCTTAATGGTGTAGTGAGTGGGGATAGAAATCAAACTAACATATGAGACATAACTTGGGTTTCTGATCATCGATGACAGATAATGTGGAGCGGGGTGGTTGATAGGATTTATTTAGATATTTGTATCATAGGATTGTTGTATTAGCACTAATTAATGTATGGTTGATCATTTTGTAACCTGTTTAATTAAGTATGCCATAGATTCATTGCACTATATATATATATATATCCATAATTGATTTCTGAACACAGGAAACGGCTTTTCCAAAAAGTTGATGTTATAAAATTGTCAAAAAGGCATTCCTTCTTATCATTAAACTTAGCATCTTCGTTAGTTGGCTAATTTTTAAGAATTATTGTAGTTCTTGATAGATAAAATTGATTAAGCTTGGTCAAGCTGAAAAGAAAAACATATGAAATAGAGTGACAGATGATTGTTGCAGAGAAGATGATTAAATTCTCTGTAACCTTATAAATTAGCAAACGTTAGAAAAATGAATTTGCATAATTTTTTAGCATTATTGTTTTCTCTTTGTTCATGTCAAGATGTGGCTCTTTCCAAGAGGAAGCATGTTTTGGCACTATGATTGCATTTTGTTTACGAATTCCTTGTGAACATGTTATTATTTCTAAATTCTCAATCATGATTGCATCAATTACAATTGTTATAAACAGTTATACGTAATTGAGCACAATAAGCTGTTCGATACTCTAATTAAAGAAAAGGAATTATATAGCTTTCCAGCTAATGCTAACGACTGGCTCCTTTTATCTTGTCTCAGTTACTGTGGACTCTGAGTAATATTCATAGCAGTATATCATGAAGCTTCAATTAATGGGGATATAACTATTTTCCAAGTTATAAAACTTATCGAATCTCTTTCAATTGGTACTAAGGGTAAATTTTAACAACTGAATATTAAACTTGTAGCATATTTTTATGTTGCGACATTTTCATGACTTCAATATATTTCAAGTTGGACATTGAGACGAACCAAGTATGGCTTATCTTGTTGATGAGGCTAAGAAACGCGAATAATAAGGACCCAAAAAAGAAGAAAGAAGAAAGAAGAAAGACACAGCCTTATAATTTGGTGTTGCTTTGAAATATTCAAAAGTTGAAACGAAGAAGCCAAAGAAAGTATGATTCATAACTTGAGGTCCATGCAAAGGAGCGTTACTTCAGATTGGTGAAAGATAAAAGGACACAAAAAGGAAAAAAAAAAGAAGAGAAAAAGAACTGAATGTCACCTTCGGTTAGCGAACAGCTATGTGATTCTCAAAGTGTTGTTATTTTGATAGAGTACGTTTCTTATACTAAAATCGACATTCTTGTCTTTGAAAGTTGGTGGAGGGAATGGCCAGCATCAACAAATTCAGAGAGGTAAATGTGTACAAAAAGAAGCATCTAATCTAGAAAAAGATATTACCCTAGAATCACGAAAAACGATGACCGTACATCTTTACGACGTTAAAATTGGTTCCAAACCCTACGCTAATTATAAGGGATATTGGTAAACATTTTCTAAGAATTGTTTGGACGTACCATCCCATTACATGATGTATATATACGGCCATGCAAAGTCCTCACCACTGAAATCTCGTTTTGTTTCAAAATGAATGAGAGTAAACGATCAGAGTTTCTTAACTATGCGTTTCTCTAGGTGTGACTAGAAGAATGATGCTGTTATTGATTATTATGGTTGAAGGAAATAAAAGATGTAGCTAATAGCATATAATATAAATAACCGATAAGATCAGCCTGTATCAAAACTCGAATACTTCTTCCGTGATTGTAGATTAATTCATTAATCTTGAAACTGACATTATATGGAAGTCCTAAATTCTAATCAAATCATAATGCTGACGACATTGATAGTTATATGAATGCCAAAGCTCAAATACACAATGCATGCGTCACCTAATAACGACATAAATAGCTATAACTGTATTCTCTGAATCCATCTTATATGCATGGGATGGATTACTAAAACATACCTTTAAACCAACTCTCAAAGAAGTCTATAAATTACTGAGATGACCAATGGCATCTGCCTCGACATCAGATTTTGTTTTCTGCCTCGCTAAAAAGTTTTTGTTATTCGTCGAAAGACATTTTCGTGATGGGTTAAGAATATTGTAGTAAAACCTACGGCAAATGTAGTCATAGCACTAGGTTTATTGAAGTCAGCCTTAATTGAGTGGAAGTTCCATAAAAGATAATGGAATGGTGGTTTAGTCACACAAAGACAATACCTCGAGCTTTGTTCCAATTTGATGGACAATTGCAATGATCAGAAGCACTCAGCCCCAAGAGGCCTTGACTATGCATGATCGATTTCCTCTTTTGCCGCATCAGTTGACAATAAGCCGACTTGATGCAGCAAATCAATTGGTCAAACGTGTAATCTTAATTTAGAGAAAAACAATTCTCATTTCTAACTAAAAAGTAAACATCCAGCATTGCATTAATTGTTAATCACTACTGGTTGCATATGCTAAACTTGTATTAATGTATAAAACTGCAATTTATTATATTATTTTTAATTAATTAATATCTTTTATCTATTTCATATGTATACAACTAAATGGCTTCCTTTTGTTTCTTTTTGACTAAATCTTTTTAGAACGCTGAGACATGTTGTTTTTCTTTTCTTTCCGTGTTTGGAAACTTTATAGTAACATAATGATTAGCAATTAAATGTGCCAGTAAAACTAGGCCAAAACATCTTTCAGACATCGTTGATTTTAAGTGTCTGATGACTTGTATTTTTGTCTTGGTCGACGACTTTGAAACCAGGTGATACTTTTCATGTCTGTTTTATTCCTTAATTTGTGTCATTAGTATGGACTCGTAATTAATGTACGTAAGTTAACTAATTAAGCTCACAGAAGTTGACTGGTAAATTAGGAGACGAGACCCAACATGCAATAAACATGCTCTTAGTCTAGAAAACAGGTAGATAAGCTCAGATCTTCGTTTTAAGATCTTCATTGTGTTGTCATGCATTAATCTTGCTTTTAATCCCACCTACCAGTTTTACCAATAAAGGGATCGGATACCAATATTTTGATAGAGTTAAAGGGTTCAATTGGGAGAGTTAATATGGAATTTTAAACATAGATAATTCCTCTTATTCAAAATACGTGTCATTTTAAAGAAATGCACACTTATTAAGAAAGTTAATAAAATGTCTGATATACCCTTATTAATTACATGTTAAAGTGCCTTAAAAATATAATCTATGTAATCTGTGAAATTAAGATGTGAGAGAAATTAAATGATATCTTTAGAAGTAAAATCATAAATATGCATAAAGAGTCACAAACGACACTTATTTTAAATAGGAGGGAGTATTAGATAAAATAAAAAAAACAAGCCCAACTAAGTAAATACTTCCTCAAAGTTGTCTATAAAGTAAAATACGTGTGTGGTTCCGTTGTCCTATCTGTATTAATTACATTTTACTACATCATTCAAGTACATCTTAAATTGAATTGAATCATTACTTGATATTAATTATGTAGGTCAATAATTACCAGGAACAGAGACTCAAGTTGCTGATTTTATAAGACTATAAAGCATTGTATTTGCTTGTCACATAGGATGGATCAATTACTAGTAATGTTTTAGGGTTCTACTTAATATTTAAACCTTGACAAAGAGAGATTTTATTATCATGGTATATCTATTACTACCACGGACATAACCATTCACCACCCAGAATTTTTTTTTTTTTTGCAATTTCATTTAAAATATTATAAGATGATACATTGAATTTATCGGAAAACTTAAATTGATCACGTAAAAGGCATTCACTTCTTATAAATGGTCTTTAGCACTACATGCAAGTAGATATTTCCAGTAGGACCACTAGATAATTTGATTTGAAGTGAATTCATGAAACTATTGCAGCGACAGTACTCCAATGTAGGAGCCATAATAATCAAAAGGGTGCCATCAGTTTGTTTTATGTTCGCAGCATTTATTACATGGCCTTGTCTATCATATCTTAACACTAGACCCTAAGAGTCTGGGGTGGATATATATAGAGTCTTATGCAATGGCTCTCCGAAGAGTCCCACAAGAACGTTGAACATGGGCGCAACTTGAGCAGTTGAGTGAGTGCACGGAGCAATAATTAATATCTCTTGTTGATGATTTAAATTTGATTAGTTTAATCCTCTATGATTGAACGCTAATTAATGGCCTAAAAGGTTTCTCTATTTGCGGGGCATAATGAGTAGCCGTTAAGCATATATCCCAATATATGATCTTCGAACATGACCTGAGAATGATTACCTACTGATAAAAGGAATGGGAAGGACAAAAGAAAAAAAGAAAGAAAGAACGCACTAGTTAGTTGTATTCTTTTTAGGGCTCATTAATGCAGTAAAGCATTCAAAATGCTCACACTTTTCAATGGCATTACATCTGCATACATATCTTTTATCTTTCGACTTTCATAGCTTTTTTGCTATACTGTCTCATCCAAATACAGCTTCCTTCCACACTTGAAAGTTTCAAACAGATGTAAATAAGTACTGGTAATAGCTTGATAGTGGGCTTTGCCAAAAGGATTAGCATTAGCATGGAGACAAAGTTTCCACACCTTAACTTTTGCAGTCTTTGAGAAGAAAAAAATTGAAAAAGAGGAGATAGGATAGCTCAAGGAAGGAATGGTTGTTTTATCTCAAAGGGTCACTATCTACATAAAGCTCTTCTTTTCCAACATGGCAGAGAATTTTGCATGAAAGTAAGGGAATTCTTGCGTTGGATCTCAAACTCTCCCAAATAACAAGTGCATAATTTTTATTGAAGCTGGCAAAAAGAGAAAAAGAAAGCAAGTTGTTATTAGAATCATCTGTCTTAACTCAAACAACCCACATAGGCATAGCCCAAGAACAATACACTTGTCTTGGATCCTTCAATCATCATTTTCTCATGATAATTTACTAAAGGATAAAATCGTAGGCTAGCAAACTTTTCTATGTGCAACCAAAAAAGAAGAGCGAGAGAGAGACAGATAGTATCTCCTTTCTTTCATTGAGGTTACCAATAAATATACAAGGCAAAGTAGATGCAGGGAAGACCAGTCAAAAAGACAAGTGTGGCGTGAAAGTTAACGAGAATGTTTGTCACTTGGCATATACTATATGATATTTGATAGTCGATATGATTATGCTTTCAATGATTGTTTGGCTTTCATATCTCAGGCTGAGCACTTTGGAAGGAGAGAGTGAGAGATAATATTAATTATGTTTGAGAACCCATCGGATCAGTTAAGTACAAAGAAAGCGTATCTCTAAGTTTGGATGATTAGACTAACATAAAAATTCTCATTCTCACTAAGCTAAGGTCATAATCACTGCATCAATCTTATTTCCACACGGTTCAAACTCAAGTTACTAAGAAGATGCGGCCTGTTTTAGGATTAGTTAGACCAAGACACTCCATAATGTTCATATAATTTTCCAATTTCCGGCCATATATAAATTTAATTCGGTAGAGTTCTGCATGTTTAATATTAATTTAACCAGAGACTCTTGGATGCTGATAATAAGTAAAATATCTTTTTTTTTCATTATTTTGTCTATAAGTAAATTTTATTTCTTCCAACTCAACACACTGCTGTTATTTACCAACTAGTTCGAAGTAGAACATGAAGTTAACGTACATGACTCCATAATCGTACAAGTTGGACGAGAGACTACTTTAGCTAGTTCATATGACTATGCAACATACAAATATACACGAGAGCGTAGAAGCAAAGAAAATGGTATGTGTTATATTTTAAGAAACAAGTTCACGAAGTTGGATCCTTCCCAAATCGCATCAGTGCATGTGTAGCAAGCATTGATCCCCTGCGAAGTACTTCCTGAAAACGACCTACCAATGGAGCCTTGATTGTGTTCCTATTCCCAATAGGCTTCTTGTCCCAACTATATAAAATGATGCAGAGGTAGCATAAGAATCAAAGCCCAAGTAAATAATAAAGAATAAATTGGCTTCCTTTCTCATCTTTATCTACAAAAGAACACATTCATACAAATAGAATCTGAAATAGCAAACTACAAGAAACATCCTTCTGAGAGCCGTAACTTTCTGATCCATTCGAAATACATTGGCACCAGTAGTATAAACCAGATATGATTCATCATACTTTTAAACAATCTCTAGCTCAATAAATGAATAAACGAAAAGCATGATATCCACCAGCTATGTGTTCTATTAAATCACAGCTGATGAGAAATCCTAATCAACAACCCAGAATGCTGGAGATATCTGAACTAGATATGCTCTTCATATTCACTAAATAAGTAGTAACAAGATGGCTGCATGAACTATGGAATGTACTAACCCCTTCACAATTCAATAACAATACAGTTCACAGAAAAATAGTAGTATACATATGTCTACTTCCCATCTGGGTCCATCACAGAAATGAATTTACAGATAACTTTTGATTCAGAGTACATTTGCAGGACTACAGCATCTTTTTCTTTTCTATTTAGAGTACACTTTGTAATGGAATAATGACCAAAAAAGGGAAGAAATAAAGCACTTATAGCTGTTCATTCACATTGTTATGAGCAGTTCATGAATTTTATCAAGTTGGAGCCGGTAACACATGTATATCGAGTTCATCCAATATACATTATACAACATACCTACAAGGGTTTAACGCATGCCCATTTATTCATGTCAGCTTATATCTTCCCAATCCTTCAGTCTAGAGATTAGAAAAAAATAATTTGGACAAGCAATTACCCAATGTGGGTGAAGGAAACATTCCGTGGACGTTACCAACTAAGCGATACAGTAATTTCATTTTCAGATAATCTATGACAGAGAGAAACATTTACTGATTTATAACCAAAATAAGTATTCTAATTGTCAAGAAAATCAAAATAGTGAGAGAGACTAATTTCAAGAGCTAGGTCATACCAGTCTTCATGACGGACAACTTTCCCATCCACAACATACAACTTGATGAGTGATATCATCTCTATTCCTTTTCCCAGAAGTACATAATGCTGTTTGTTATCAATTAGAATCTGAAGAAAACTTATAGAACTTCAGAGTTCTTTGTCAAGAATCAAACCAGAAAAAAGGTAAAAGAGAAAAGTTCTGAATTTCAAAGATTTGGAACTAAAATTTCATACCTCATGCTTCCCCGGCAACACATTCTCCTTAACAGAGTATTCAACAATTTTTGATTCACTGAATACCTGAAGAATGATTTTAGAATAAAACAGAAGTTATAGTTTAATAATCTGTGAATGTCGTAAAGCATCGGTCATCAGGCGTCTAAGAAATCATAGTTTTAAGAATTTGGACTCAGAAATATATCAAAATCCAGAAAGAGGGGAGAAATAACAGATCATGGTCCACCATTGAGAAAATAATCTGCATTCAGTAGTTTAACCAGAAAGGAGAATTGAAGTAAACAGAGGCGGAGCCATGTATAGTGGCCCCCCTGACAAGATGAAAAATATAAGATTTACTTCTATTTTTCCTTACTAATTTTCTTTTTCCCCCGTAAACAGAGTAATTTTAGTACATCAAAATATCAAGGCCCCCAAACTAAAGTTCTAGCTCTGCTCCTGGAGGTAGTGTGTTAGTTGTACAAGCTTGCATGTCTTGGATAAGCTAGCAAGCTTGAACTTTTGAGTTCATTTGTACATTTGATATCAGTTACTTGATATACAAAGAGAAGTAATGGTAACACCAATAAATTAAATATCCGTACCTTAGAAATAGAGTAAAATGCTGACTTAATTTGCTTCACCCTGCTCAATCATTAAAGATGAATATGAGTTGAAAGGTTAGTTTCACAACTCAACAACTTAGGAAGACAAAGGTGACTAATAACACTCCTAGTGTTAAAATTGCGAAAGGACTTATTTGACTAATGTATAAACTTCAATATCGCTATGTTTAACTATAAAAGTGGTCCATCAACTTCTAAATAAGACCAAAAGTCTCAACCATAAACTGCAATAACAACTAGAAGAACAGTGAAACAAGACCAAATGGTGCAGAATAGTTAATGGGAGGGGCTGACAATCATTAAACTTTGAATGAACGTATATGAAAATCCTATTTGCTTTATTTGTATTCTCATGCATATCAAAGAGTAGAATCAATCCAACTCGATTATCATACATTTCCTTTATCCATCATGATTTCAATAAATTTCTGTCGCAAAGGATCTACCCTATAATGTCATATGCTCTCTATTTCCAGCTTTTACATGCAATTGAAGCTCTCGTATTTTGTTTCATTCTGTGACTTAGTGATTGATAGAAAATGGATTCTTCTTACATATTGCAGACCGTATTTTACTTGATGTTCTTCAGGCATCAAATCTTACCGACCAATTCACATCACTCCATAAACTGACTTCTTAAACAGCTCAGAGCTAACTTCTACGATATTGAAATCTACGTGTCCCTTGCTCAGAGCAAGGTCGTTATATTAAGGTTGGAGACCATTGTCTGGAATTATATGATCCTTTAATTAAAGAATATGGGAACTAGTGAGTCCTTGCATAACATGTCAGATTTTCTAGTACTACTGCACACAGTAACGTCACTGCTTACCCATGGGCACACATAAGTGGATCCTCAAACGAAGCATTAAGCGCATAAATTTCAAAATCTTGAGGTCCCCGGTTAGAAGAATATCTGAAACCATAGAAATAAGAACAAGAAGAAAATTTTTTAAGAAAATGAAAAGCTAAACAGATGAATAAAGAGTTTCGAAAGATAAGCATTAAGCAGCAATAATCATCTTTATTATCATAACCCATTGGACAAGTTCCACCACCGTTATTCCCATTCCTTTAAATAACAATAACACTATAACGACTAGTTAACTTGAAGCCCATCAATAATGAAATATATGTATAAAGTTCCAACCTTTCAGGACGAGCTTCATCATTTTAAACACAAGAAACCATAAAACACAGAAAGGAAAAACTCAGGTTCTCAAACAAATTAAAATTAAAATTAAAAAAGATAATTAATAAAATGTAATTCAGATTAGAGTGTTAAGATAAGCGCATAATCCACTACAACTTTGTTATGACAAGAACCAAAAACAAAGATCAGTCTCATGGCATCATGATAGACAGAGAACAAAAAGCAAAGCGCTCACAAGCTGAGAATGCGAGGAAGTATGTGATCAGAAACAAGTTTCGTTGGTGTAAACTCGCAAGCTTCCTTTCCACTGCATTCCCTCTCCCTATCCACTTTGTCCTGTTTATCTTCAAAACAAAGAGACAAATATTTATATAAACTAGCGCATACGAGAAGGAAAGTGAAACTAATATACGAGGAAAGAATTAGAGACCTTGATGGGAGACCTTCTCCATGGCGAGTGATGATCACAGACAATGGGCAGACGAGGCGATAAAGGGCAGTAGAAAGTGGTGAGGAGAAGTCAGAGGAAGTGTTCTGTTGTCTCGTGGCTAAATGAGAAGCCACGTGGTATTTAATTGTCCACATGGGATTAACAGTTGCAACGAATGACTCGTTTAAAAGTATTAGGCCTATAATTCCAAATCACCAGAATGCCAATCTTCCTTCCTATCTTTATTTAGATTGTCAAAATATAAAGTCAAACCATGTAACGGGAAACAAAAAAGAAATGGCAAAAAAAAATCAAATGGAACTACTCCATCACCCTTGACAAAAGTTTACCTTAAATTTGCTTGTAAAATTTTTAATAGTTGTACGATGAATAATGATTTTATAAAAACGCTCAAGCAGAGTTTTAGGGTTCAACTTACAATTAAAAAAAAGAAAGAAATCAATTAGATGCAATAAGATTTCATTAATCAAATTATATTAGTAAAATGTTTTAAGTGTCACAAATTTTATTATTTATCATTTTTAAAACTTTGTGATTTGAAAATTTTTGCAAGATACTTTTAATTCATATAAAAGATAAGAGCCTGTTAAAACGGTATGAACATGTCAAATTTTAAAAACAAAAGGAGCCTACTAAAATGAAAGGAACTTGTTAAGCTTTAAAAAGAAAGAAGTCTCGTGCAAATGAAAACAACGGTAAGTAAAATGCAAAAGTTTAAAAGTTAAAGGAAAGAGAAAAGATGACACAACTAATTTATACTGGTTTAGTTTATAATGAAGCCTACGTTCAGTCTCAAGTGTCCAACTTGACTATTTCACTAATAAATCTCCAAGTAGTGATTTGATGAGCCTCTTCAAGCTCATAAGTACATATTTTTCAAAGTTCTTCAACCTTTTATACTATTAGTATTTAGCTAGCCTCTACAAGTTCTCAAGAAATGAAAATAGAATTTGCTAAATGTAAGCTTTAAAGAATAACAATCTCTCTCAATAGAGTATTTCCCTTTCTAAGGCACAAAGAATTTGATATGGATATGACTTTCGAGAGTATTGATGCTACTAATATATTTCAAGAAATCTAGCGTGTTTTGTGAATCAATAGCTCTTCTTTAAATAGGTGTTCTCTTCAACTAGCCGTTGCTTAATTATATCATTAACTAACTGAATTTGCCTTGAATCCTTTTAAAAGATATCTTCAATATCGTCTTTGACAGTATTTTCAAAAATTTAGACGTTTGAATAAATATTTGATTTTATCTCAGAGCCGACTGTTAAATAATAGGATCCTTTGTTTGTACAAAAATGATAGGAGCTTATCCATTCATGATTTTGTGGAGTTGTATCTTAATAATCAAATAAGTTTGTTAAAATAATTCCTACAAAATAGGAACGTTTATCCTTTCATTTTAAACAAATAACTAAAATATATAATCCCTTTTAACATCGTTATGTTTTTTTTAATAAATAAGATAATCTAGATAAATTTGAATTTTATAACTGAATATTATTGATTGTTATCATCAAAATCATTAATTTAAAAAGTCTTAAACTAACAATCTCCCCTTTTTTGATGATGACAAGCAATAACAGATATATTTGCAAAAATTCAAATAATAGTGAAAGATTTCGAAAGATACATGTAATCTTTATATGTAAGTCCTTACTTATAAATCTTGATGAAAAGGAAACTTCCACTAGTGCTAAATAGTAGGAGCCTATCGTTTGAAAAATAAATGAAGGGAACTTAAGTATAGGCATGAAGTTATAAATATCAAATACATCAAGGCATAAAGTTACAAATATCAAATACACCAGGCATCTAATTACACAATATATCAAATATATCTCTCTGTATTCTCCTCTTTTGTAATTATCAAAAAGAAGGGAAAGAAAATCAATAGATTACGTTAAAGCATTTAGGTTATCACAAAATATGCAAAAGCAAAATTAGTAACAGAAAAAATATCACAAATATATATAAACCAGAAAGCACAAAAATAGTCATATCATTGCCAAAACAATCACTAGCACAAAAATATTTCTGTGTTTTAACGAAAGTATTCTTTAAAAGAATCAATAAGAACACGAAGAAGATTTTGCATGTCCTTAATCTGATCCTACATTTGATCCTGATGTAGTCTAATCTCCCTCAGTTATTGTTGGATATCTAGATTGTTGGTTTCTGGAGGATTGACAGGAGGCTGTTGTGCTGGGGCAAAACCTAAGACAACTGTTATTCTTTCTAATTTCTTTTCAAGCCAGACATTGCCCTTTAACTTATATCCAAATTGATAAGGAATGGAAGAATCGAACTTAGCATGTGCATACCACTCCAAACCATCAAAAGACACATCATAGTAGGCATATATTTTGGTCAATAACATTCCATAAGGAAACCCTCCTGTAGTGTTCTTGTGACTCCCTTTATCCAACATAATCCTCAAAATCATGGTTGGGAGGTTCACCCTATTACCTTTTAACAAGTTGTAGATCACATAAGCGTATAGAAGACTGAATCTTTCCATTAAGCTACTTCTTGAAAAATTTAAGTGACAGATAATGAAGTAAGGCATCGTGGTAGTAGATCCAATTGTCTGCACCAAGGTCTCCCTTCTTTTTCATTCTTTATTTATAGGCAAATAAAGTCTACAACTTTTCCCAGATCAAAATTAGCAATATCCCATTTATGACAAGGGAAGTCAGTTATCCCTATTGGAGCTATATTCACCAAGTTGACTAAAATTTCCTCAGTAAGTATAATTTCACAATCACGTACCAAAGAAACAGTTGCCAACTTTCCATTAACTACATCTTTTCTCATATGGGTATAAAATGATCAAACTAAGTCATCACAAACTGTCTCATTCAAATTTAAAAAAAATTTGCTAACTAACAACAAGAAAATAAGGAGAAATGGGAATACCAATATCATCGCCTAGGAGAGGAGGTAGAAAATGTCCAGCAACCACCTTTTAGTTCTTGTAGTGCACTCTATATTGTTCTTTTGCTTCCATGGATTGAAACATTTTTATAGCCGCTGAAGATTCTCCTTTCTTGTGTACAGAGAGTTTCTTTGTTTTTGACCTTTTTGCCTTAGGAATTTCTTAATACAAAGTTTCTTTAAAAATAGGTTTATCCAGAACAATAGGATCCTCTACATGCTTTTCAATCATAGACGTCTTTCATTTTCTTATTTCTTCTCTCTTTCTTTTTCGAGATGCTTCTTCTTCTCTCGGTTCAATATCAGGACTCTTTTCTTTTACAATTACAGGTCTTTTCTTAGCCTGGTTTAGAAGACTTCCTCTAGTTTGTGGACGTTTTACCAAATGAACCAGTTCTTCATTTGAATCATCATCATTAATGATCCAATGTTCTTCTGGAAATTTTTGACCCGTAGAACCAAGTCTAGGAGTAGTCGATGTTGGTGGTGCAAAGATTTTAGGATTAAGAGGAGGCAGAGTGACAGTAGGCGATGCCACACTTATTTGCTTTTTCTCAAATGGAGTCTCCCGAATGGATCTTGCTAAAAAATTGAGGCTTTTTAATAGAAGAGACAGAGACAGGTTCAGTGGAGGTGTTTAGCGATCTTATTATTGGTGATAAAGAAGAAGATTCAAAAATAAAAGTTTTAGACTTTTGTTCATGGGTGAGAGTTTCACCATGGCTAGTAGTGGGTGTCAAATGTTTCTTTTGGCCCTTGGATTTTGTTCGTGCCATTATCAACAAACAGAGGATACTGGAAATTACTAAAGAGATTCGTAAAGAAGAGAGTTTGATTATAGTGAGATAGAAGAAGCTGCAATTAGTATTTAAGATAAGATAAAGAAAAGGATATGTCTTGAGATATACCAAGCAATTTTTAAGAGATGGTTTCTACAAGATAGTTTCTAAGTGATGGTTTCGTGTGAAGATGAAAGGACGTACACATTTTTAGAGATATAATCTCTTTTGTATCTTTTATTAGTTGTATGAAAGTCTGACAAAACTACGTGTGTGAATTAAATGAAACGACATCATTTTAGTGAAGGCTATCTCTAAAAAAGGTTCTTCTTACTCTTTAAAAGATAGGAGCCTCTAGTACAATCAAAGGAGCCTTCTAATATCTGCAAAATTAGAAGAAAAACTTCGAGTAGAGTCAGATGTTTGATAATATGCACATGCCAAGCTCTTTACGTAATAAACAAAATCTATTTTCTGCAAGTGACTTAGTAAAAATATCATCTACTTGATTTTCAGTATTAACATAGAATAGTTCAATAGTTCCTTCCAAGACATGATCTCTAAGAAAATGATGCTTAACTTCAATGTCCTTAGTCCTAGAATGATGCACAATATTTTTAGATAGGTTAATTGCACTTGTACTGTCACATTGTTGGACCCCGAATCTTTTTGCAAGCCAAGGCTATTTAATGAGAATTTTTGATGATTATTCATGAGTAAGAAAGTTGGAATGTAAGAAATTGACAAGAAATAGAAAAGATGGTTTAGATACAAGATGGATTAAATGTGAAATAATAGAAGTTAGAAAGCTGGAAAATGTAAGTGCGTGAGCATGCTTCGATGTTTTAG
>JANKYE010000008.1:1525798-1536521 GCA_032467995.1 Erythroxylum dillonii | reverse complement strand
TCATTCATCACAAGGAACCATGCCTAAATTCCTCATTAAATGAAATTCAATAAATTCAAATTTTCAAGAAAAGGGTCAGGGTCCAACATCTTGAATCAACAATTTAGTGCTTCCTTGATCTTCTTAGCCCTTGATCTTATAATTGGACCATCTGGTATGTGCAAAGGTCTTTAGCAACTTTTTATGCATCATCTCCTTAGCTCTCGTCATTTGGCTCAACACTTAATATTAATACAATTTGGTTGAATTATTCCAGTAGGTTTCTTGACTATGATATTGTTCAAAACATTAGGTTTATCTGTATTTTGTATTATATGTGGGTCTACTGGAAATAACCACTCTATTAGGTAAGAGTAAGACTGCATATTACTGGACCTTTCTAAATCTTGCATTTCAATGAGACTCTCAATAAGGGTTATTGTTGTTGTTGTTGTTGTTGTTGTTGTTGTTGTGAATTGAATAAGTAATATGATAAGTCACACTATGCAAATTAACAAAAGAATATTGTTTTGAGGTTGTAAGCATATATTTTGTGGTAGGTGATCGTGTCATCCAATCTACAATGTGATGTCCAATCTATAATGTGATGATAAAGTTTACTAGGTCACATTTTCTATCTCTTATGTAAGAGAATCCATAGGGAAAGAAAACTAATAAGAATAAAATTATGTACATCTCTATTTAAATGTAGAACTAAGTTTTTTTAATTATATATTATTATTTAGTTGACTTATAGAGATTGACTAAATATTATGTTTATCACTGAACCAAGTGACAAATACAGAATTTTCCTATGTCTTAGAATTTTGGTGTGGGAATTACACGAATAAAAGATTATGCTAATTTCATGTGTATATGCTTTATGCATATTTAAATATTGTTGCTAATATAAATGATTTGCGGTGGAAATAATTAACTAAGATATGAAAGAACCTTTGAGATTGAGTGATATCAAGTGACTTCAATTCGTTAAGCCTTCAAATCCTGCATCCTACAATAAAAAAGTGAATTAAAAATGCACATAAATCACCATTTAACGATTAAGAGTATGTTGTGGATTGTTATTTGACAATTAATGTAAAGATTATTCTAGCATGTTATACCAATCTATTTTAATTTGGAATTCATTGTGAATTTTTACAATTGTTGCTTGAATTTAGATACTTGAAATAAGTTTTAGTAGCTTTTAAATTGTCCAATAGGTTAAATTACCCCAATAATATCTTTGATGGAAAGAAAAATGAAATGTGGAACTAATTGGGAAATAGCCCATTTTTACTATGGTCAATTGTAAGTTGTTGTGAGAATAATTGAAAATGGTGGTGTTTAGGAAATTATTTAACATTATCATCTATCTTCCATTAATGCATCTTCTCCAATTAAACATTTGACTAAAAAAATGAAGGACATTATAGTAATTTCGTAACGGCAGCAATTCAAATTTTGAATTACACGTTTGCATTATTACCCAAAACCTAATTAGCCAAAGTACACAAGAGGAAGATAAATCACAATCAATTGAGGGTAATTTCGTAACATAATTAATCCAACTCTTTTGCTCTAATGCCCCTAAAATTTTCTCACTTTCCCCACCAATTGCTTTTTTCTTTTTCTTCTCCCTTATTCTAGGGCTCAGAACTCAAACAAGACTCCTTCATCTTCCCGAATTGCCCTTGACCTTCCGCATTATTACCACGTACCACTCCTACCCCACTATGTTCATGCTCTTTTAACTCACGTCAAATCTTTTGTTCCAGTTACTCTATTTTAACCTTGTTACATTAAATCTCATCCATACATTAACCAAATCAGAATTGAAAACCAAAGGTCAAAGTTTCACAAAATTCTTGTTTTGTCGCACTTGCTTCAAATTAAATTGATGGTTGCTTATCTAAAAGCAACCAAATTAGCAACTACAATTTTTTCAAAATTTAATCACAAGTAGAAAAACTTAATACGCAGTAAATAAATTAACACATGATATTTGTTAACGTAGTTTGACATGCACGACTTACGTCTGCGGGATCCTTACTCAGATTAATCAACTTTCACTACAATACAATAGTCTTACACAAGGTTATTATGAAGTCAACATCACTAACTCCTTAACGCTATGCACTCTTACTTACACTCTTAAAAGTTATCTCACACCTAATATCACGACATCTTCATACTAATCTCAACAGAAGATTTTGAAACAATAAACGATAACAAAGATAACAAATTATCTCAAGTGATTATATAAAGAATTACAAGAAATAAAAGAACACTTCCCTATATATGCAGCCTCATTAAAATGTTTATTAAGCATTGGCTTGATTTTGACTTCAAATTACCTTATTTTACTTAGTTTTTGATATTTTTCAAAAAATTATATTAACATTTGAACGATATGATTCAAGAATCGGAGGCCATTTCAAGTAAAATCCTAAAAATAATTCATAATTTTTAGTTGAAAATGATCTAGCCACCCTTGTGTTAGCCCAAGTGACACCAACTAAGCTATGATCATGCGTGTGACCATATGCAAATTAATTGTGTCCATTACTCAGAGGAAATATTTAGATCCACGGTTTAATGACATCATACTAATAGAAATTGTGGAGAAAATAGTGAAATATATGGTTTGAGCCACGATCATGCTCATGTTGTATCTGAAGTAGAGCAAAACATATTTAAGCGTTAAAACCCTAACCTCAAGAGGACTTTAGCCAACTTTTGGAGAAAATGCACAAAAGAGATCTTTCTCTCTAAAAGTTATGGTTAGTCATTAAGAGGCTCCTAAAATCCTAAAGAACATTTTTTCAGTTGTTTTTTTGCCAAAGAATCAAGATCTAAACATCATTTCAATTGATCAGAGAATTAAGAGCCATACATCATCTCAATATATCAAGCTCTCAACAAAAATCAGGACTTTAAATCTAAATATTTCAATTGACATGGTGAGAAAAATCAATAATGGGTATGTGTTAACTTGAAGTGAAGACGACCCAGCTGTAATTAAAGCCTCACCTACACACTCAACATCAATCCAGCTCATGTGGGATAAAATTAATGGACATATTAAAAATATCATGGTATTAAGGAAAGTATAAGGGTGCTTGGATATTATTGCACAATTATTAGACCAATTGGAGGAGCAATTGTCGACTCGTCTTCTAGACAAAGGACCACCAAAAGACCACCACATCTTTCATAAAATTAACGTCTCATAGTATCCATTCTCATCAATATTTCGAGCAAAACGGGCTGGAGTTTATTAGCAGCAGTGTCCTGAAACTCTGGCCGGTCATCAAACCGGAGGCCTTACTGGTTACCGGTTTGACCGGTTCAACTACCGGTTGAACCGATGTGACGTCATAATTATGTAATAATTATATTTAATTATAAATAATATTAAAAATATTTAAAAAATAAAAAAATAAAAAAAATGATTGAACCAGTAGTCGGACCGGTCCGACCGGTCAATTGACCGGTTTTGACTGGTTCAGACTGGTTCAATTGCATACCAGTTTTTATGATTAAACCGGACCGAATAGTCGACCGGTTACCGATCGAACCGGTCGAACTGGCCGGTCCGATCCGATTTTTAAAACTATGATTAGTAGCGTTGCCTTTTGACATACTTGGCTAAAATTTCAACACTGTCAATGTACTTATCACATTGTTTTTTTCCCCCTACATAGCCGAAACCATATTGTTTTGTCACCAAAATTCAGCACATGATGCTCGATTCCTCATTTCTACTTAGAAAATATTCAACACCTTCCTCATCACACTCAATTTTGTAGAAGTATCTACTATCCTTATACCTAATTCTTTTACCACATCTATATTTCATTCATTTAACCCTCCTAATTTATGCAATTGACCTTAATGACAGACTAATGTTCTATTGTTAAATTTTCCTTTCTCATGTTGCTCCCCCCCTTTACAAGAACCGCGAACTTGTTATGCCTTGCGTACTTAAGGTATAAATGAACTATCAGTTCTGGATTTTTGAACTTCATTCCAATTTCAATTACCACCTTTACCCCAATGTCCTCTACCTCCCTGCATAACATCCTCACATCCTCTATTTCATTACTCATCCCCGCTACACCACTATGTTATACCACATATATTATAACATTATTAAGAAAATATCACTTCACTACATAAAGTATACCACTAGATAATATAACAGATATTAATAAATGTTAAATAAAAATCAGAACATATACTAGAATATACTAAATAAATGGATAAGTGTCAAACTGAAATTTCAAAGGCACTAAATGTATAAGTGTCAAACTGAAATTTCAACTTTGAAACATGACACTAGATCTTCTTTCTCATTCTTCTTTTCAAACTATTTTTCTCTCCTTACTACACCAACTTCCAGTCTAAACAAATACCAACTAAGTTGAAACTCATGTTAAACAAAATTTTAGGTTACAAATTACAAATAATTTACAATAAAAGTATCTAAAACTCCACATCTCATTTTTCATAACAACATTACCAATTGTCACTCATACATTTATATGCAACTCTTAAAATTTTATTATTCCAAAATTATTACAACTAATACATACATGTTTTCATGTTGGACTAACACTTGTAAAACCTAAATGTAATTATTTCAATAGAAGTAAAATAATTAATAATAGGTGACAATAGCAGAAGACAGAAAAAGAACTTGCAAATTTTTGCTGCAAATTGAAGGTGGAGGTTAGCAAAGTCAAGTTTCTAACAAATGATGAATGTGATTGGTGGACCGAACAAGCAAGCTTTCCTTATAAGAGCCTGACTTTTGTTTTTTGCATATTTGTCCTTAACATGTTAATTACAATTTTGTCCGTTAACTAATACTAAAACAACATAAGTAGTCTCATAATTGTTTAATAAGTTTTAATCTTAAGTGGTACCAAACAAGTACACTGGTTGCTTAGTTAATCATATTGAATCTCACATGATTCAGAACGACCAAAAATTTTGTAGCGGTTGTCTGCAACATTGTCATAAACAAAGTCCCTTAGAAACCTGCAAGCAAATCTAAATTATAAGGTCAACTTTCCCTGTTTTAAACAAGAACGTAGGTAATGAAATTGCAGAAGAAATTGAAAGTATTACTTACAAAGGCACAAACTTTAAGAAAACAGCTAGCTGAGGAAAAGGCAAATCTATGTATTCCATTATCTTAAGCACCGCGTCTGACTTGATAAATGATCTGCAGTTCACCTCAAGGCCTTAAATTAGAGTGTCTGGAAGTTGAATTTGATAAAATTCTATTCTCCTCCCATTGAATTTCTCTGTCCCTATGTTAATCACATACCTATCTTTCTCGACAAGTACAACGCTTGAGATATCATCAGGAGCTCTTCCTGATCTTCTGAGCAAGTTTTTTCCAGCCTCACTCTGGAGAGCTTCAAACCTAATTCGCCTATCCAACTCAAAATCAACAAACAAGTAGACAACCTTCTTAGAGGATAAATCAAAACTAAAATCATTATTTATGTATAAATATTTGCAAACAAATATCAACTTAAGCTATGATATCGTCTTTAACAAATGGCTATCAGGAGACATCAATTATCCAACAGAATAAATAAAATGATCACGTCCAAACCCAGTCAATTATCATCCTGTAGTTCCTAGAAAGATTGTCATATCTACCAGAAGAAGAGTATAGACCAAGCATATTGTGTGCATACCTGCTACGATCATTATCACGAACAAACTTCACACCCCCATTGCAAAGGTTGCACACACCTGCATGCCCATAAAACCAAAAAGAAGAAGAAAATAGAAAACGGGAATTCACTTTTCAATCGGTAAACGGGAATTCATCTTGGGATAGAGTTTAATTCAATTACCGTCGAACAACATAATGGGTCTAGAATCACTCTGGAAATAGCTATTAGTTGCCTGAACCCAGTCCACAGCATTGTCTTTGCCATGTGATGATGATGATAGAGTTCCAGATACTCCGAGCCGCAGTCTATGATGAGGTCTGGGTGTGACGCTCAGGCCTGCGTAAACCGCTAGCGGAAGGACCGACATACTTGTATAGAAAAATCCCAGAGTTACTTGGTCAGAATATTCGACAAAGAGTTGTGCTGTTTTTGATGTAGTATTGAATGGCTATTGGAAACGTACGAGTAGAGTGGTGACGTGGAAGTTTCTTATTCTTCTGCTAATGAAATATTTAAATATTTTATAAAGCCACGTCAGGAAGAAAATGGTATAGTTAGTTCTCGTGGAGCCTGGGAAGTAGATCGCTGTCCCAAGATCTCTCGCTCCTTAGTCCTCTTCCCATCTTAATTTCTCCTCGTTCTCAGGCCTGTCAATCATCTTCCTCTTTACTTAATTTTGATTGCTTGACTTGCTATTATGTTTTTCGTGTTATTGGCTTGTTAATTGTCAATGGTGATCTATTGAATTGAATCGGTGTGTTGGCTTTGGGATTTGGTTGTATTGGTCTATGCAGGGATTGCCCAGAGAGAAAAGGAAACGAACAAAAAGAATAAAGGGAAAATGGGTTTCATCGGAGACACCGTTGACTCGATCAAGTCCATCCAGGTCCGGCAGCTCCTCACTCAGGCTGTCAGTCTGGGTAAGTTTATACCTTTGTGTACAAGTTTGAGGAAAGCCATGGTCTATGATATAGGAGGCCTTTTATCCTGTAAGATGTAGGGATTACTTTGGCCATTGGGTTGTTCGATTTTCTGCAAACTAACTATATCCATATATTTTCACAAGGTTAATTAGCCTAATGCATCTCGCATTGCATCCAATAAGCCTTAAAGACTCATTAAAACTAAAACATGGAACTCTGTCTGTACTGCTGATAATATTTTTCTGTGTCAGCCTCGTTGGTACACCTTCACTTTAAGTCGCTTCCTCTTTGACGTTTTTCTAGTTTAAATTTTAACTGATTCTCTTGAAATAATAATGCAAGCTTTTGGCTTAAGATAATAAATCAACACTTCTAAAGATGTGATCTTGGAGTATTTGACTATATTCTATCTATCAGATTATCTTGTCTCCTGAGTCATCTGCTGTGGATTTCAGGAATGATTGTCACTTCTGCACTAATAATATGGAAAGCATTGATGTGTATAACCGGCAGTGAGTCTCCTGTGGTGGTTGTTCTTTCTGGTAGTATGGAACCTGGCTTTAAGAGGGTACGAGAAACTTTTCCATTTAAGTATAGTTCTTACATTTACTTCTGTATGTTTAGTTTAAGTAACTAGTTATGCAACATAAGTAGGGATTCAATATGTTGTTTTTGTTACGAAAAACTTTTCCACGTATGTTAAGTATAGATCTTATATTTACTTCTGTGTATTTAGTTTAAGGAACTAGTAATGGAACATAAGTAGGGAGTCAATATGTTGTTTTTGTTAATTATGTTGTTGATACGATTATGAATCCCATGAAATTATATGTACATTCGGACTTCTTTATTTACAGGGAGATATTCTGTTTTTACACATGAGTAAAGATCCTATTCGCACAGGGGAGATTGTTGTTTTCAATGTTGATGTAAGCACACTCTCTATTTCTAATTTTTTGCTGCTGCTTTATTAAATCATTTTGTTGTGTTGTCATGTTGATTTAAGTTTGGTGGTTTTGGTGGGTCTTAAAATTTATTATACTAGAAACATGTTTCTCTCTTAGTGCAATTTTTCTTGTTCTATTTTAAGCTTTGTTTCTCTCAGGAGTAAGCCTTTAGACCATTTTCTACTGATAAAGTACGTTAAATAATGTTCAATTAGTAAAGAAACTGACTCCAAATATGTAGGGATGGTAGCATTTGATTTTACTTTGGCATGGCTAATGGAGCATAGCAAAATATTCTTTTCATGGATCACTTCCTTATCTCATGTGATTTATGTGTTGCAAAAGCTTTACTTACTGCTTGAAATAGACAAAGGAAGAGTGAAAAATCAGCATTGATTTTCTGTTACTATTGTTTTAAAGGCCACACTGTTCTCCATCTCATGGATATGTTTTAATTAATCACTGTGAGTGTTGATGATATCAGTTGCATTATATTCAGTGAACTGTTACTTATATAAATTACTAGTTAGGACCTCATAATTTAGCATTTGACTTCTTTTTTTTGCATATGAACTGTTCCTCTTGGTCTTCCAGTATTAGTATGGTGGCATGTTATTGAGTTTATCCTTGGATGTTTGCTTTTCATGTTATTTAGTTAGCTTTTGTTCTGATTACATTTCTTCTAAAAGATGCCTATTGCTAATTATTGATCAGGGTCGTGACATTCCAATAGTACATCGTGTGATTAAGGTATGGTTTTACTGCCTTACCTTACTTACTGCTGATTCATTTTTAACACATTTTTTGATAAGCTAGTGAAACCCATAAAATTCAAATAATCCGTATAAACTTGCAATTCTTGTTGGTTTGTTTACTGTGAAGGGTGAGAAGAAGGGAGGTTTCTTGTTATATGCATTGAAGAGTTGCTGATATGGCTTATCATACTCTTATCTTTAGAATAATCATTGGTTCGTGAAAATTGGCAGGGGAAATTGAAGAAGGCATATTTTATGCCCTGCATTCAGTTGTATCATAGTTAATGTCTTGTGATTCTTTCATTTAATTGACTTGGCAGGTCCATGAAAGGCAAAATACTGGGGAAGTTGAAGTCTTAACAAAAGGTACTAGTCCTTGATGTGAAGATTGATTCCTTCAACTTTAGAAAGGTTCTTTTATGTAAATATCTCATTAAATGTAACGTGTAGTTTATGCCTGTTGGTACATATTGTTAAAATTTGTAAGTTGACCAACTTTGATCGCCTTGTATCCTTTTATTTACTTGTAAGGGGATAATAATTATGAGGATGACAGACTGCTATACGCACAAGGTCAGCTTTGGCTTAATCGGCAGCACGTCATGGGTCGTGCCATTGGGTAAAATTCTTAAACAAACTTGACCTTTGATAGTGGAATGTTCGTTCCAAGAATGCAGAGGTTCTCATGTCAGTTAATCCTCTTATTGAAGGTTCTTACCATATGTTGGTTGGGTGACCATTATCATGACTGAAAAGCCTATCATCAAGGTTTGCTTCTTTGTGAAAATTTTCTGGATTAGATTGATTTTCAAGTGCCACTTTTACCTTGATTCTGTTTATCTTCCTTTTACAGCATCCCTGATTCTCTTGTGCCATATTACACTTCTGCAGCCTCCCAAATTTTATTGCTTACCCTCTTTTTTTTTTTTTGTGATCTATCTCCATATTGACTAAAAATGGCTTCTATTACTCTTTTAATTTCGTTCTCATTTTTTTCATGCTTGAATCTGACATAAGAAAATGCTGACTTTGTATGATGTTTGTAGTATATTCTTATTGGTGCACTGGGATTACTTGTCATAACTTCGAAGGACTGAAGCTTAAAGCAAAACCAAGGTTCGACGACATTCAAACTAAAATGTCCAAGTAATGCTTACGAGCACTACAGTGCTTGAATCTCACAGTTAGGTATCCTTTTTTGTACGCTAGACGAATGAAATAGACTAACTTGATAAATTAATTTCAAGAGAAGATTATACATGAGTAGCATCAGAAACTTGATTATGTTTTGATTTGATCCATCTCTGTTCAAAGTTTCTGTTTGTTCATTAACTCGGGTAGATTAGTAGAAAACCTGCACTTACTATCAATTAAAGAAAGCTAAGGGAAAAAAAATCACATCTGAGAGTGGATTTAAGTTGAAGTTCATGCCACAATAGATGTTTGAAGCATATATATATATATATATATTTTGGGTTCATAGTTTTACTTTCCTATCCTTTCTTTGCAGAATCTCTAATCAATGAATTTTAACTGAAATTCCTGAACTAGTAAACTTTTATGAAACTATGGTGCTGGTCTTGTCATACAAATCTGAGGCGTGTTAGTTAAAGGAGCTTAAAGAAGTTAACTAGCTTTTGGTTCAATTGAGAGCAAGGAGCTGAACGATGTCTTCTGTCCTTTTTGTTTTGTTTTGTTTTTAATTTTTGGTCTTCTTTACTGAAGTTAGCAGCCAGTGATAAGTTTGGTTGCTCCTGATGTATGGAAAAACACGTTAAAGCATTGGCAATTCAAAGGCCTAAATGGATCCACGAGAGGGTTTGGACCAAAAGGTTAAACCGCAGCTATGGATAAACTAGATTTTTAATGAAAGAGACTTTATTTAGTTGCTTTGTTACTGTCTTTTGGTAAACAGATTATGTTTTATTTTGCATACTGAGTTTTGTGTTGAAGGAACTCAGTATGGCCACTCTGCGGGCAAACATTTGTCATCCTCCTTTTCGAGCCCAGTTGTCTCTCCCTTCACTAGAAACCTTCTTCCCCGACCTATAGCGTTCTTCCCACCTGTATCAATGAAAAATCAAATACGTGTAGCCATCAACAATGTTAGTGAAGTAAACAGTATGGCATGCGGGCATAAGCAAAAACAGATATAAATGTTTTATTAGCTTTATAGGTTCAGAAAGAATTATTAGTATTTAGATGGCTTAAAAGTTTCTTTATGTGAAGATGTAAGTTATTGCATCTACTGGAAGCCTGATAACCATGATATTTGGGAAATAATATAACAAACCATAAACTTTTTAGTTATCATATGTTAAAACAAATGCAAACTGGTGTTTTTTTCCTTCAAGAAGTCATTATTTACTTCTTCACCCAGTCAGGTTCTAATCTATAAGAAATACAAGAGAGAGTATGTT
>JANKYE010000008.1:1489948-1500043 GCA_032467995.1 Erythroxylum dillonii | reverse complement strand
TGAAAAGTTTCAGTTTTGAATTTGTTGTCTTCTTGTGTTATCTGTCTTTACTCTTGAGTAGAAATAGTTTGAAAAATCCTCTGACGAGGTTAACACGAGTCGGTCGTGTTATCGGGCGTGAAAAACTTTCACGGGTAGTTAGGCTGTGGGTTAATTACATAGGTTGGGTCTCTTGGTGCGGATCAATCTTTGTAATTTTTTTTGTGAGCTACAGTGGAAGAAATTAATCTAGGTGAGGGTCCCACAGACGTAGGCAAGGTGTGCCGAACTGCGTTACTAAACGTTGGTGTCTTTGGTATTCTACTTTTGTGATTGTTGATTTAATTGTGCAAAAAATTTAATTTTTTGGACAGCCTGCAAAATTGTTGAAGATTTAATTATTTCATATATAATGGTTCGAACCTTAGAGTTATTGTTTTAGATTGATTTCTTGATATAATAAAAGACCTAAGATTTATTATGAATGATTTATGTTTCTATTGTGTTAAATTAAAATATGATAATGTTTTGATGCATTTTGTAGATTTTATACATAAGGATTGAGACACCATATGTATGATAGATCATGTAATGAATAATCAGAGTTGCACGAATTCTTTTATGTAGGAACATAAAAATATCTTAGGTTAAAGTCAAATCTATTAAGGAAATTCATAGAACAAATTAATACATTGATAGTGTTTTTATTAAAAAGAGATTTGAATCGATCAACTTAAATATAGGAGTTGCATATCTTGAGAAAGAAAATAGTTATAACTTTAGAGTTTTTACTGGTCTAATAAAATATGGCTAACCATTGAATCAAGATAAATCTAAGTATAAAAAGGTTTTAAGGGGATTCTTATCTAGATTTTATTTGTCTATTGGTTGCTTTCAATCTTGTTCATTGCTTTGTTTTGGTACTTTAAATTAGGTCATTTAATTATTCATTTCTAATTCCATCAATTTGTTAAATTAGATAATAAAAAGACAGTTACTATTAGTTTTTGTAGTTCTCATGGGATCAACACTTATGTTCACGTAAGCTATAGTATCATAATGATAGGCACACTAGCTTAATGATCTTTACTATAGTTTTGATAGGATACATACACATATTATCGTAACCAATGCCCTGCCTCACCCAGAGGATGTGAAACCCTTTCAATAGAAGATCTTTTGCTTTTTTAAAAATTAAAATTTAATAGAAGATCTTCTCATATCTAACCTAACACTTAAAGTTAAGCTCTACTTTCACTTTAACCTAGCCCTCTAAACTGCCTTAGGTTAATAAGTCATAGATCAAACCTACTAAAGCCATTCTTCAAATGCCTAAAATGGACCAAAATTTTCCTTGTATTCAGAAATTTTATTATGCTATAAAATTGATCTTTAGTATAGTTTGATAGGATACATACACACATTATCACAATTAATGTCCCACCTAGCATAGAGCAAAAATACCTTTAATAGAAGGTCTTCTCTTATTTGACCTAAAATTTAAAGTTAAGCTCTACTTTCACTTTAACCTAGTCCTCTAATCTTTCTTATGTGAATAAATCATAAATGAAACTTGATAAAGCCATTCTTCGAGCACCTAAAATGAACCAATTGGTCTTGTAATAAAAAGTTCTATTATGGTAAAAAATTTAAAAATGACGATAATTTCCTTTTCAATTGGATTATCTTAAAATGGTGGCAATTAAAGTTTTAATTCTTCTATGTTTTGACCCTTCATAAGTGTCATTTGCTTCCCTCTCGTAGAATTTGATACCTAAATTTGCTAGAATAAGATATCACATTTTGATACTGATTATTTTTTTTCAAATGGAACCCAAGAGAGGTGTGAATTAGGTATTATAAAAATCAATTAATTACACTTGATCCCTTCATTGTTTGCCCTTTTTATTTAAACCATTGTATTTTGAAAACTATTATTTACCATATTACAATACTTTTTAACTATCATGCATCCATTTGTCATTCATTTATCGTCTAAAAGGATGTTTTATTAGAACTTAATAATTTCATTGTTACATCATTTTGGATAAAAATAGAAAGCAAACTAACAAAATATGATAAAAGAGGTTGTGTGATAGCTAAATATTACTATAAAGGGTAAGTGATAATTTTTAAAATATGAGATTTGAAATGAGAAAAGGTGAAACCACAAGGTGGTCCAAGATATTTAACCCTTAAAATTTTAACATCTATCCCATAATTCACTCATGTGCAAGTTCTATAGAATCATCTATATGCAAATTATGATCAAATCTAATCGCAAATTTAATTAAGAACAGTATAAAACTCCCTCATAAAGTAACTGAAATTAATCAATACAAAACAGTAATTAAACTGCCTCCTATTTGTACAAAAACAAAATTTAGTCATGCATCATATCCAAAATAATAAACATAAACAGAAGAGTTTAAAGAATTTATAGGAATATTTTTCTTATATAGATCTTGATGTTCTTTGTTGCGGAAGGGTGACAACTAAGGATGCTGGTTACTCTGTGATAATAAATTCACTAGTATCTTAAACTTCCCACGAAGGAAACAAATATTCCCTCAAGGTAGAAGAAAGATTATATTTGACTCCTGTCATGCAATTAAGAAACCGTGAAAACAACAAAGCGAAGGAGAGTTTGCTCCTTCAGTCTTTCATCAGACATTTGTCGAACTAATTGAGACATGCTTCTCATTAAATACTTTTCCATAACAGTTTCGACATTTATGAAGCAGCTGGATTGCGTCATGATACATGGTGCACAGTGAAAAATGCTTAAAATCTCTCACGCTTTTATCCCGGGACATTAAACTATGAATATTCCCTTGACATTCTTCTTCAATTTTTGGAAAAAAATCCCCTCAATTATAAAGACTACACTATGTTAATAGACACCTGCTACATACAACAAATCACTGGTAAATCTTCAGTCAAATTCGAAACATCCCCTCAAGTCACCCTTGCCAATTTTTAGTTGATGTAAGCACATACGAACTCTCACCTCAGTATCATAGCAATCACAGTTCAGATCCAGATTATCCATTCACGTACCATATAGCTGCAAAGACACAATTGAAGCTGTCATATAGTCCTATCAAGAATAGTTTGCACTTGATTTGCAACAATTTTAGCAACAACTGAAGGAGAAAACTTTTTGATCATGTCTTCCCTTGCCCGCTTTCCTCTGGCCTGAGCTTCCTCAACATTAGTTATTACTCTCCTCATTAGCACTTGCAGTTTACCAACGGACGGTTCAGCCCAGAGATGCCCTTTGAATGGCCCTTCCATCACTTGAGTCATTCTATCAAATGGCAATGGATAACTATTCTCCTGTGTCAAATATTCCGTTGGACCAGACCAATTGGTTGTGATGACTGGTAAAGACATTGACATGGCCTCCACTACAGGCCTTCCCCATCCTTCTCCTCTCGATGGAAGAACAAATGCATTGGCTGCCTTAAACATTCTTGGCAAATCAGATTGAGCTATGTGTGAATCTATCACATACACCGAAGCCCAACCATTCTCAGGTTTTCTAAGGTCAGAGTACTCCACAAACTCCAAAATCCTATTTCCAAAATCACTATCGGAATGATATGGATTTGTTAACAAATACAAAGCCACCCCATCACTCCCAGAGAACTCTTTCAAGTATGATTTCAACAAAACGTCCCATCCTTTCCTGTACTCCCACTTAAACACACTCAAGAAGACAAATTCCTTTTCCCGCTTCAAATTAGTGTTCTTTTCTCCTAAAATCATATTCCCTGTTGAGACTAGATCCAAAGGCTTATACTTGAAAGGATCAAAGAACTCAATATCAACAGGCTGAACAATCTTCACAACCTTGGATGGATTAACCCCACTCTCCACAAACGTAGAAAGATGAAAATCAGTAGGAACCCAAACATAATCCATACGATTACATCGCTTCACATGTTCAGTATTCACCCTATCAGTCTCAAACATTGTTCTGCCAATTACATACCTGAAACCCTTATTATACCCATTTGGTGGGCATGGAAGGGTTTCAAATAATGGTGGATGCCAAGCACCAGGCTCACTATGACACACCACTATTGTCTCATTCATTCTACATTGTGTCTGATGTAGCTCAATCGCCAAGCTCCTAACATCTTCAGGCAAACCTTCCCAAAATTCCAGAGACTCTAAATCACCATGTTGTTCGATACATAACCTAAATTTGGGATCCTGAATGTGTTGGGTAAGGGCTAAGATATAAGACCAAGCTTCTGAGCTATACCCACCTCCTGAAAGGAAGGGAGCCATCCAAAGAACACAGTGGGACGGCATGGTTGTGGGATTCGGTCGAAGGGTTTTTGCAGGTGTAGGATTTGGATAGAGAAATCCTAACAGTTTTTTCAAATTTCCTGATTGCGATGCGAGGCTTGATTTTAGGAATTGAACTTTGATGTAGTTGGTTTTGGTCGAAGTGAAACTTAATAAAATTGCCAAGAATAGGATTGATATTGATGACAAGTAGAGGGCAAGGGATTTTGTTTTCATGGTGACAGAGTGTGTTCGATTTGGTTGTGGTTCGTTAAGGTCATGAGACCGCATTGCTAAAATATTCACAGAAATTTAACAAATTGAGAAACAGTGGCAGCGAGTAACTCAAACAGAGAACATATCATGGAAGATCTAGTAACAGATAAAGGGGACAACTGAAACAAAACCTTTGTAACCTTCTAGCCATCGTTGGAGCAGAGAAACCCTCGTAACCTGGTACGGTGCTGCACAGGTGCAACAGTTCCCTTCGGCTTGGTTTCTTCGGACCCTGAACATGAGGTACAGAAAAAGTGAAGTGTAATTAAAATTAACTACAAAGTCAAAGTGACGAGTTGGATTAATCTTTCAATTTAGTTTTTTCAGTTAATGGCAAAATAAAAATAATGAACCTCGAACTTCCAACTTTTGCTTTTGCGTCGAGAACTTCGTGGAAGGAATGCACCGCAGAACGATTACTTTAGGAACTTGTAGAGTTTAACATTATTACAGACATGACATGGAAACAATTCTTTTAGATCCATTGATCATCATTAGATTTTAGCCTTCGAATGAAAGATGAGAAAGATTCAAAATCACCTTCTGCATTTATTTATTTGTTCTTACCAAAGTTTCCACAGTTGAATAAGTGGAAGATTGTATTTCCACGGCGATCAAAGATTCAGCCTCAACATGTTTGGAAAGAACCATTGCAAGCACTATGGATGTTTAAGGAGTGGAAGTTAAACTTGTCCAAGGAACTATTTATTACATGCAACCGAACACTATCACAATGACAGAATATCAAAAGTTTCCACAATCGTCGCAGCAGAATCCTGGAGTTCCGTTTATTATTTCTGAATTTCTTTATAAAAAAAATTTATATAGCGTCAACTTATATCACTCAGCAGTTTACATCTTTGACCAGAAGCGGCTCAAGCTTGCTTCTATGGTTCCATGTGGCTCGTCCGTTGGAAGATATACGTCATCCTCAAACTACAAGCAACAAAGCAAGCCTTATCTACCTAGCTGGACTTTCTATTTGCATAGCGATCAAAATAATGATAAATAAGATATTCCATTTAATTCTGTAGCTTAAAATGAAAGTTGTAGTTTATATTGCCAATCTCGTACCTTTACGATGCTATTTTCTTTGCTTGATATGTTAACTGGCAAGAAATGGAGATTCGGTAATTTGAGTTGGACTGAGGATATATCAAGAAACCTGCACCAAAAGTTGAAAATTTAAAGCCAAACTCCAAAGATTGCCAGAGGAATCTTCAACAGAGGTTATCAAAGTGTTTAAAGCTCTTCCACATCTACTAAAGAAGAGGACCTGTTAAGTACAGCCTTTGCCATCTGGAAAAGAGTGCTTTGCACAGATGCACTATATACCCCCGCAGTTGGAGGACCAAAGAAAGTGTTGACTAGCACTTGTTTCACATCTGCATATCTCTCCCCAAAGTAAAGTGATTTTTGAGGAACACTGGAGATTGATTCATACGAGTACCTGAATGTCATCAATGTAAGATGCAATTGTTCAAATTTCAAAATTGTAATATGGCAAGACTCAGTGATAGGCCTAACAAAGTCTACTTCTATACCGATACCTCCAAGTTGCAGTGACTTCTGTCGCAAGTATCCTCTCACGCGTATCAGGCAAAACTGTATACCTGTCCCTAACAAATCCTTCAAAACCGGACTGTCCACAGCGTAAACCCCAAGAGATCAATGTCAGAGTGCAAATGAAAGGGGCAATAAAAGAAGCATCATAAGAGTAAGAGGAAAGCATGAGCCAGTGGTATATGAAAACAAGATTCCTTATCCCATCTGTTGGCATAAAGGGAAATAATGACGAAAACCACTTCAGATTTAGCGAGACAAAGATAAGATATGAGTTCACCTTGGTTGTCTTCAGCACGGTCAATCCTTCAATACCAGAGCTAAGCTGCAGAGAACCAGACTTCTTTACCACTACCTCAGTTGAATGCTTTTCAGATCCAAGTTTGAAACCTTCAGTAGAGAAGATATGCATTATTCACAAAAATGGATTTGTACTTGAACATTCATATGTTCACAAAAGTGATACATGCAGACAAGCAAGATAAAGAAATCAAATCTTAAACTTCTACATATATCTAACCCAGTGAAAGTTTAGGACTCCACCTTTGGAATATTTAGATTCGTACAAGTTTCAGTTGATTTGTGTAAACTGATTAATAGAATTGTAGATGATTCGATGCATTCATTAAAGTATATGGGAACTTGAATTCGTAATGGCTTACGGCTGATTCAATAACAACTTTAATCGAAGAAAAGCTAAGCTTACCTCATTAGAGGTTGTGAGTGGCTTGGAACATATGGTGTTAAGAGTCTTGATTATCAACAGTTTGAAATGTCCATTCAAAGATTTATTAAAAAGTAGCTCAGGACTTATTGTCAAGGCTAAGTAACATAGTTATACCCTTTACGAATTAACACTCAGCTCAGGCTCAAAAATCTTTTTTTTACCCAGTTGACCTTGAAGCTTAAACTTAAGTTTAGATGAAAGCCTGAATGGAGAAAATTTTAAATGAGTGAAGCCTAAGCTAACTATGGCAGAAACACTAAAGAAATAATGATTGATTATAATATGCACATGGAACCAATTAGATAAAACTGAATCTCTAAAAAGTAAGAAAAGAGAGCATTTCATATGATGAATATGATGATAGTAAGTGGGAAAGGAACTTTACATGGATGGAAATAACGGCCACTTCATATCAACAGATTAATGCTTTAAAATGTAAAGTGCCTAAACTGATCCCTTATGCTACCAGCATCCATAAAAAAATTTGAATAGATCAAGCTTAGACAAAAACTGACTTCCAATTGGCAACATACTTTTAGTTATACTTTCTCCAAGGCAAAGGGAAGAGGGTTTTTCCTGGAAGATCTTTGATCATTAAAGGACACAAATAGCAATTGGTGGAAATGGAGAATACATAGAAACAGGAAAATATAGAACCTGGACAAGAAAATGGTACAAAAATAGCCATCTTGCCCATACAAAAGAAGAGTCAAACTATGCCAGAAAGATCACATACCAGCAATCCTATTGAAAGAACTGAGGCAGCAAATGAATGGTGAATAAGTTACTAGAATAATACTGCATGTGAAGGAATGAGGAAAGCAAAATAAAAGATTATCCATGAAGCATATCCTGTTGAAGGAATTAAAAATTACTTAATATCGTAGAAATTTAGAAACTTGCCATGTTGATGTGGCTGCCCATCTACCGAAACACGTTCCCATGGTTTTTCCACTATGTTGACAATGGCAGCAGTGACCTAATAAATTAAGAAACAAGGTATGAATTAAGTAACAGGCATTCACAATTAATGGATCCAAACATATAAATAGATGAACTGAAACTAAACTAGCTGATATGTTCAGACCTGAAAGAAATTTTTAACTCCAGTTAAGGCTTGCTAACTCTTTTTTAACATATATTTTAATCCAAATTTTGAAGTTCCAAAGTTCATCTATGGTGATGATTTGAATAGTAAAGCACTAGCCCAGCAATGAGAGCCATATATTTTCTTTTATGAAAACATTAAATCCGTTATCCCAAACCTAGCTTGCTAGTATTCCTATAGGTGGAACATTCTTTTGTCCGTGTTAATTCAGCTGTAAAACTATGTCCACCAAAAATTTATATTTACCTGCTTGTAGAAAGATGTAAAATGCTTTGCAAGCAAAATTGCAAAATCCTCAGGTGAAACCCGTTCTGAACATTCCTTTGCTTTCGCATACACCTGTCGGAGTCAACCAATGCATCAAGTCCCAATCCAACAATAGGCAGTTCAATACAAAAACCGCAAGCAAATCACGCAGTTACAATTTATCAATATAGAGAGAAGTGTGTGCTTTCTTTACAGTGTTTTTCATGGAGTCAGTTGCGACAATATCGGAATTGTCATCGAGGACATAGGAGTTGATGCAATCAGAGAAAAGGGAGATGGAGACATTCCATTCAACCATGAAATGAGCGCCTTGTTTGCTTCTCCAAACTCTTCCCAGTCTGACTCTAGACTTGCCGTGCCTCTGCTCAAACTTCAATCCGTCAAGCTCGCCGTCGCTGGACATGGCTTCTGGGTATCGAGAAAAAGATTGGATTCTTTACACAGAGAAGCTTTAAAGAAAGTGTTACTCCGTTGACAATTCTTTGTTCTCTGGAACGGTGAAATGAGAGTAACGGGGTGATTGAAACCATTAAATTAATTCTTCGACGAATCGGATTCATTTTTATATTAACGAGAATGAATTTAATTTAATTTACAGTGTTTGAACAAATCTAATAATATTATAATTGAATTTAATTACACTGTTTGGAACACAATTAAAATAAATTTAATTATTTCATATGACACATTTATTCCTCAGTAAAAAATAATCTTATTAACTAATAAATATTCACACTTATAATGGTTTGTGAGCAAGCTTTAATAGTAAATTATATGGTTTGAAAATACACTTAAATATCTTGAGAAAAAAGAAAAGAAGTAGGTCATTTGCTTATATCAATAAATAATCATAGTGTTGGGACCCGATCTTTGAAACCAAACTCCAACCGAAAAACGAAAATACGGAAGCGAAAACGAAGTGACAGAAAACGAAAACGTACGAAACCGAATTCAAAAGAACGGAATATAAGGCGAAAGTTAAAGTATACAAACGAAATGATAAGGCGAAAGTATCGAATCAAACGAATCGAATCGAAAAATCGGATAACAAAATGGAAAAACAAAATCGAAAGCGGAAATTGAAAACAGAAGCAAATCGAATTCAAATCGAACTGAAACAAATTTCCGACATCCGTGAACAAATATTTTAGAAAAAACGTCGCGTTGGAAAACATACAACAATCGGTCTAAACCAATACAAACGGTACAAATTTTTCTTTTTCATCATATATAACCGAAGCACTTCTATAATTCTCAAACACCAGTATCATCGGACCTCCTGTCCGGAACCCATATCACATTCAATCTCATTCATCCATATCCAAGTCACATTCATATCTTAATTCAATATACAAAAATCATCCTCAATTCTATACATAAATTTATAATTCATATCCATCATACTCAATTATATACATAATTTCATACCCCATTATTTACATTCCAAAATAAATATACTTCGAATAATACAACATAAAAAATACAAATGATATAATTGTCCCAAAAATTCTCAACATGACTAAGATCTGAATCTTACAACAAATTAACTTAAAAACACTACATATGCATGATCGAACAAATGTCTTGACTTTTTTTCATCTGATCTCCTGTTTGGTACCTGGAGATGGGAATGAATGGGGAGGTGAGCTTGGAAGCTCGTGGATAACATGTTTATAACGGAAAAACAAGCAAAAACTATTTTTAAAACTCATTGCCTTGGTACATTTTCGAAACCATAGTAATTTCACATTTAAAAATCATAGAACCTCACTTCATGAAATTCTCAATTTTTCAAATAGTTCACAAAAGCACAAATCATGAATGCATCAATCTTATCAAACAAATCATGAGCACATAAGCACATCAGAATGGTCTG
>JANKYE010000008.1:1182316-1205507 GCA_032467995.1 Erythroxylum dillonii | reverse complement strand
TTTTGAAAAATTCCTCTACTACCTTATACACCATCTTCCCTATCATTCTCCAAGTTTTTTGATAAAAAATGCATTCAACCAATAATTGTCCATTTTTGAAAAATTCCTCTACTACCTTATACACCATCTTCCCTATCATTCTCCAAGTTTTTTGATAAAAAATGCATTCATACCATCTAGCCTAGGAGCCTTGTCAGGTTTTAGGCTCTTTAAGACTACATCTACCTCCTCTTTAGAGACTGGTTTAGCTAGTAGATTGCTTTCCTCCTCTATGAGTTGGTCTCATACTATCTCACTTATGAATTATTATATGGATATTGTTTTAAAGGGGGTGCCTAACGTTCTAATGACGAAAATTTTCACCTCTTTTTTATTTTTATTATATTATCTATAGACTACCCATTTGTATTTAAGCAAACAATTCTATTATAGGTTGTCCTTGAAATGATCTTCCTATGAAAGTAAGCTATGTTTTTGTCCCCCCTATATCAACCACTCTTGCCTAGCTCTTTGCTTCATGATTGAGTGTTCTATGGAAAGATATTGAGAATATATGGACATAATTTGCTTCTCCAGTTCCTATAATGTCTCATCTATTGGATCCTTGTATAGTTCAGTTTGAGCCATTTTTAGCTCCTGTTTGGCCCTCAGCAGTGCTTGATTTGTATTCTTAATTCTTTCCCTATATAAGCATTTAAGTTCCTCATTTATTGCCTATGTCTTCCTTACACTTATATATTGTTTAGTTCCCTTCACTTCTTTGGTACACCCTTTTAAAACAACTTCTTCAAATCTAGGCACATCTATGAAGATATTGTTGAACCGAAATAAGGACTTTCTTCCTCTTGTATGGTCTGCAGTGTGGACAACTATTAGTGTGTGATCTAAACATCTTGGTTAGGTATGTAACATAGGATTATGGGTAGTTTTGAAACCGTTCTATGTTGACCATGAATCTATCTAGCTACTTTCTTATAAGACAATATTTCTTCTATTTATTTATACAAGTAAAAAAGTTATCACCTTGGGGGAGACATCTATATTGTCTACACATGTCTTGAAATCTTTATTATGACGTCTACTATCAATGTTACCCTTTACTTCCTAACGTTTTAATGATGAAAATTTTCACCTCTTTTTTATTTGTATTATATTATCTATGGACTACGCATTTGTATTTAAGCAAACAATTCTATCATAGGTTGTCCTTGAAATGATCTTCCTATGAAAGTAAGCTATGTTTTTGTCCCCCTCCATCAACCACTCTTGCCTAGTTCTTTGCTTCATGATTGAGTGTTCTATGGAAAGATATTGAGAATATCTGGATATAGCTTGCTTCTTCAATTCCTATAATGTCCCATCTGTTGGATCCTTGTATAGTTCAGTTTGAGCCATTTTTAGCTCCTGTTTGGCCCTCAGAAGTGCTTGATTTGTATTCTTAATTCTTTCCTTATATAAGCATTTAAGTTCCTTATTTATCGCTTGTGCTTTCCTTGCACATATATATTGTTTAGTTCCCTTCACTTCTTTGTTACACCTTTTTAAAACAACTTCTTCAAATCTAGGCACATCTATTAAGATATTGTTGAACCGAAATAAGGACTTTCTTCCCCTTGTATGGTTTGTAGTGTGAACAACTATTAGTGTGTGATTTAAGCATCTTGGGTTAGGTATGTAGCATAAGATTATGGGTAGTTTTGAAACCATTCTATGTTGACCATGAATCTATTTAGCTTATTTCTTATAAGACAATATTTCTTCTATTTATTTGTACAAGTAAAAAAGTTACCACCTTGGAGGAGACATCTATACTGTCTACACATGTCTTGAAATCCTCATTATGACTTCTACTATCACTGTTACCCTTTACTTCCTCAGAGTTAAGTGTTGTATTGAAGTCTCCAAGCAACATCCATGGTGACTAGTTGGCTGCCAAAAATCTTAATTTAGTCCACAACTCTTTTTTTTTTAAATTTATGGTTGAAGCCATACACAAATTTCACCATACATTCCTTCCCCTTCTTTCTGTACCTAACTTTTACATAAATATAGTTGTTCCTTGATATCAACCCCTTGAACTTCAACCTTGTCCTTATTGTAGAGGATTAGAATTCTCGCATTATAGTTGCAATCAAAATTATTTATCATCTCTCAGTTTGCAGAAGAAATATGGAGATGGAACTTTTTTTTCTTCCTAATCCTTTTTTTCGAAAAGACCAAAAATATCAAGCTTAAAATCATGAATTGCTTCCTTGATGTCAAGCTGTTTTGTAAGGGTATTTAACCCGCTAACACTCTATACTACTACGATCGTCTTCCTTATCAGAAAAATATTTTTTCTTTTTCCTATTGGACTTCCTTCTATTAGATGATGCAAAATCCTCTTTTTTAATCTCTAAATTGGTATCCTCAATCTTGTCTACACTATATGAGGTGCTTTCTCTCGTATGTTACACTATCTCCTTTCCTTTGGTGCTCTTAGTGTTCTCTTTAGTTGTTTCCTAGTAATGCATATTATTTGTGTCCATGCTTAATGTGTTGTTTTTTTCTCCTTTATCCTTCTCGCCAAGTAAGGTCTCCAATATCTCCTGACCTAGTCATGTAGTTAGCTAATTATATTATCCAATTTTGAAGTTGGTTTCCAAACCGTTTTAATTTAGGTCTTAGGCTTCCAAACGTATGACACCTTCACCACATCCTTAACTACTTCCATGTCTTCACTAAGTCTCATTATGGAAATTTCACCAGGGAGGTCCCTCGTTGCCTCTATGAGGACCACACCCTTGCATAATTTATTCTTTTAATTTTTATTGTAGCATGGTCTAGGGAAATTGGTTTGCCTACAAAGCTAACTAAATAACTTAGCTCTTCTATAGCCCAATATTCTACTAGTATCCCATGAACATCCAAATAGGCATGTTACATGTTATAATTTCTTCCAATACTAGCCCTGGTCTCCAGTTTAGAAAAATATGTTTGTTATGCATATGCCAAGGACCAAATTCAATTACCTTCGAGTTTGCTTCCTTATTGAATAATTTGAAAAGAAATGTCTTCTTCATTCATTAATACTTCTACACGTCCATACTTTTTCCAGTTTGAAAAAGTTCATGCCCTCATTGTAGGAAAAGGGGCTCTTTTATCCATAAAGTAGCCAATAACAATTAGGTTCCATCTTATAGCTCCAGCCCTCAAGACTTTTATTGGAGGGGATATCACTTTGTGCTTATTGATTCTAGTTGGTGGAGTGTATTGCAGCTTTATGTGTATATTCTTGTCTCCAACATCCTATGTCCACGTTCAACAGTTAAGTTTTTTGTGGGTTCTAACTATTTTTCATTGGTTCTGGTATAGGTGAGTGTTATCTTGGTTGTTTTGTAGGAGAATGGATGGGTAAGAGGGGAGGAAAATCGATTGTGCTTAAGTCCATATTGAACTATACAATGGCGATGGTGGGTACAGGTGTGTCATGCATTGGTGGTCCAAGGAACGAATATTATATAGTATATACCAATGTAATGGCAACATAAAATTATGCTTTCTAGCTATGTTTAAATTTTTGAATAAATTAATACTAAATTGTACGAAATATACACCAATTTTTGTTTTAATACTAACTTTATTTTTAATAGAAAAAGTTAGAAACTTTGTGTTTATCAATGTTTTAAAAACTAAATCAAAAATTAAACTAGTAAGAAAAGATGTTTAAGGTTTAAAGATTTGACGTTATTAGATTGTCATAAAATCAGTATATAGTAAATAAGAAATAAAAATATAAGAATAAGTAAACAAATATGAAAGCGGAATACTATATTGAAATTAAAAATACACTCGCATCTATTAATGTATATTCAATTAATGATAATTATAATATATAATTCAAACTAAAATTAAATTTAACATAATAATAATAATAATAACAAGAATTAAATTTATATTTTCGAAGGAGGTTGTGTGACATTATTGTCAAAATTTTCAAATTCTCTAAGGCTAATAAGTAAAGAAGATGACCCACTTCAATCCTAAATTAAAGATGCTATTTTATATATTTAACTTTTATGAATAATAGTTCATCATTCAATAGTTAATAAAGCATTTTCTTATTAAATAAAAGTTTATAAAACAAGGAGATCTAATACAAGCATCCAAAACACTTTATGTAGCCTGTAAGAGTACAAGTGCCAGTAAGAGATCCAACAATGGCATACTTTAAAAGGTTTCAATATATATATATACACACACAATAGCTCCACTTTAACACAAAAGTGCTGGGATGGGACAAGTCGCCAGAGAACGCCAATAGAGTTTATGGTGGAAAAGTTTGGCAAAACACGTGCATGGTACCTGGTGCAATGTTGACAAAACCCTATTTGAATAGATTCTATTGCATTAGTTATCTAGTACATCACGTTATTGTTTCCATGCCCTTCCACTGCATTTCTTTTAGTTCATTTGAACATGAACATCCTTAATAAAATGCCTTTAATATTCATTAATGTTAGACAAGAGTATGGTCATTGTGTTTAAAACAATTAACTCCAATGTCTTTTCCGGCGGCCGGAGGAATGCCTTCCATATCTTTCTCTTGACTACAACGGATTGTAGATTTGTCTTGATGGTTGAGGGCTTTTTATTTTGCTTTTAAATTGGACATTATGAACACAACCCTACTGAATGACAATGTATCGAGTAAGAATGATGTCAATCCATTTCGTTACACTCTGTGGCCAATAGCATCCTCCTATATGTAGTGTTCAATGGATCAAATTGTACAGTTTTTATAATCGATCACAAGGTACTATATCTGCCGTCTTTTTTCATACAACTTAGAAACTCGCCTCCTCGGTAGTTGGCCGCCTCAAGAAATATCGTAAACTGTTGGCAAGAACCTGAACAATTGAACGACTCATTATGGTAGCTGTAACACAAGTCCTAAATTCATGTCTTTTTTCCAGCATCATGACTTATATATATCAGTGGCATGCTAAAAAAGGTATATCGCAACCCTTTACCTGTTGAAGAGGCTTGATTATGGCTTTACCTTTATAGCTGACATGAAACTTTGCCTTGGCCAGTAAGCCCTAGATTCCAAAACCAACACAATGGCCATCAATAACCCAACAACCAGAGTATGGAAAGGAAAAGGGGTTCAAATAGCTGAGATTAAGACATAAAATCACCTCTGTGTCAAACTCTCCGGATTCAACAGCAATATTAATGTCAGTGATAATTTTTACAAGGTCCACCAACAATCCAGGGCGATCGGCAGTCTCCACATAAAGCAAGCTGTTTCAAAGATATAATTGCCTTCTCTGCTTATGAGTAAGTTCACTTGGAATTTCACATTGGGTATAAATATCACTTGTCAGTATCTTAAAAGATAAAAGAGTAATTAGAATTTTCAAAAACTCAAGACATCTAGAAATATAAACTTTTACATATAAAAGAGAAGACGGGGAACAAAACACATTTTGTTCTCTTCTTCAATAATATGATGTGAAACCAATCTGCCCATCGTTTCATGTATCAAGGGATTACATACAAGCATCTTCAAAGTATTGCCAAATTATGCACTCAAGCATTTGCATGCTTGCATTCGGGACGATAATTCCTCCACACCCTAGCTAATATTTTCTGTTTAAAGTCCAGATATGATAATGATAAAGCACAATTTGACATCATATATGAACAAATAGGTTAGAAACCTATTTGTTACCTGCTGCTGCTTTCCCTTTTTAACTCAAATTCTTAAACTTTCTTTGATTATTCATATTACCGTTACTCTTTAAGGCAAAGAAACTAGGCAGGACTTTTCCCGCCTAGCTTCTTACCTGGATTCTCCAAGGATGTTGATCCCTCGAGCTCTATTTTGTCCTTCGACAACCTGTTTCCTCCGCTACCTACTGCTTCCAAACCTCTACCTGCTTCTTCGGCCTCAACTCCTGTGCTTCAAGCTTCTTCCTTAACCTCATACCACATCATTTCTCTACCTGTCCATGGCCCTAACTCAAGTTCTTCCCTCACAAACTTTTCAGGACCTATCTCTACCCCCTCTCCCCACTCCTGCACCACAGCTCCTATACTCCATAAGAGAACCTCTGTCGCTCCACCCCCTGACCCCAAAGCTAAGGAAAAAGATATGCCAAGCTACAGAACTTGGAGTGATGTTGTAGGAGAATTTACTCAAAGTGAAGAATTAGAATTTATTTCTCTATGCAGAAAACATGAAGCTCAGGTTGTAAACCCCTTATTGAAATTATGTAAGCAGGATTCTAGAAAATGGGGCTTACAGACTTTGGATATAGAGGGCAATACTTCACTTGGGATAATAAACAAGATGGGAGTTGGAGAATTAGAAAAAGGCTCAATAGGGCACTGGCCAACAGTGATTGAGTGACAAAGTTCCCATAAACCTTAGCCTTCTTTGGAAACTCCCTTTTCTCTAA
This sequence comes from Erythroxylum dillonii, assembly GCA_032467995.1. NCBI lineage: Eukaryota > Viridiplantae > Streptophyta > Magnoliopsida > Malpighiales > Erythroxylaceae > Erythroxylum > Erythroxylum dillonii. The sequence goes on along the minus strand of JANKYE010000008.1, from coordinate 1,199,061 downwards.
TCACTCCCATGTTAAATTCACTAATTTCCACTTTTTTTAAGCCATCGAAAGGTAAATAACATCTCTTACACTCTCTAGGATTCAGTGAAGCTATAAAGAAGGGTAAGAAAATTCAGGTTTTGGAGTTTAACGCATTCACCTATATGTAGAAGTTCAAATGCATTAAAGAGGAATCGAAGCTCCTGAATCAGACAACATTTCCAGATGCGGAGGATATAGTTAGGAGATCAAGAGCTGCATTTTTTAGAGTATAGGAAGACCTCTATAAATCTCCAAGTAACATGGCATTAAGAGTAACTAAAAAAGAGCTGCTTTAAAATTACACTAAAGCACTAAATGTCCATAATAGCTCATTGAGACACAGAGCTAGAGTACTTTGGATAAAGGAGGAGGGGATAGGAATACTAAATTCTTTTATACCTCTATCAATGCTAGAAGGAGTCAAAACAAGATAATTTTACACTACAATGACTTTGGCTCTCCCACTATTGGTCAAGAGGAGTTAAAGAAAGTAAAATCCTCCGATAGTACCTCTCTACAAGCTATCATGAGCTACATCAAGAACAAACTGAATCAGGAACTTGCTCACCAACTTGTTAAACCTTTCAGTAAAGCAGATGTGGAAGAAGTTATCTTTAGTCATGATCCAAGGAAAGCACTGGGCCAGATGACTATAATACTTTATTATTTTTACATAGTTGGAGCATAACTGGTAATATAGAAACTAATGATATTTTAGAGTTCCTATTCACCAGCAGAATCCTAAAGCAAATAAACAAGACATACATATGCTTCGTTCCTAAAGTCTCTAACCCATCTTTTCATGATTTTAGGCCAATATCATGTAGCAATATTATCTACCAAACTATTTAAAAGATGCTTGCGTTCAAATTGGAGAAAGCTTTGAGAGGGCTGATTTATCCTAGTCGGAGTGCTTTTATCAAGGGAAGGAATATTAGAGAAAACTTATTTATCATTTAGGACCTACTAAAGTATTAACACAACAAGAAATCCAATCAAACTTGTACTTTAAAGATTGATTTTCGTAAGGTGTTCAATTCTTTAGAATGGTGATTTGTCCTAAACTATCTAGAACCATTTGGTTTTCCACAACTATTAATGGAATGGATACACTAATGCTTAAAAACCACTCCCTTTGGCATGCTTGTGAATGGAGAACCAACTTACACTTTGTTAGAATTTGCAATCAGCCTCCGGGCCCACATGAGAAGGAAAGTTAGACCACACACAAGCTCAAATGAGGTTCCATTCTAAAACCAATTGACAATAGGTGGAGTAGCCCACTAAGCTTATATGTTAGTGTTCTTTTGTTAGGATCTTCAGGGAAGAGAGAGAGATTTATTCTAGAAGAAAGAATAGGAGCAGGAGGGCAGCTAGTTATGCTGAGGTGGCAAAGTAGTTAGGGAACCGAATGTACATGGGAAGGGGAATATTATGTACCGGGGGGAGAGAAGACGGGGTAGGCAGAAGAAAGATAGAGAATATAGACAGAGAGAATCCAATTCTCCCTGAGGAGCATTAGCTCTGGTATAGGAGGTGATCTACGGATTCACCTTGTAATATCAGTGTAGAGCACTGATTACTATCAATAATATACTAGACTCTAGTCTATTTAGCTAGAGGTTCCTAACATTGGTCCGACCTGCCGGATACCAATAGTGGGAGAGAAGATGCATTTGTTTTTCAAAGACTAGAGTAGTAAGAGCAACTCACCTTGGTGCCACCCAAGATGTCCGATAGGTTAGACGTGCTGGAATCCCATATGGAGAACTTGGAGGCTGGGGTGGAAGAAATTTAGTCCTCCATGCGAATGGCAATGAGAGAAATGCAGCAAGCCTTGCTGCTGGAAATGAGTAAGATGCTGGGTAAGAGGCCGGAGGAAGGACAGGGGAGTGGCGATGCGTCAGGAAGGGGGGCAAATGCTGCGGGGGAGAGGAACCCAGGCCCTGGGCAATCACATCCGGTGGAACACTCCTATGATACTATGGAAGAATATAGGATGTCAGTCCGCAAGGTGGAGTTGCCCATGTTTGATGGGTCTAACCCTGTAGGGTGGATCACGAGAGCCGAAGTATACTTTGAAGTTCATAATACTTCCGACCCGATTAAAATGAAACTAGCTCTACTGAGCATGGAAGGTTCCACCATACATTGGTTTAAGCTTCTTCAGGAAATAGAGGAAGAGTTGGATTGGGAAAGGTTTAAGCAAGCCCTTACCGATCGCTATGGGGGAAGAAGGTTTGATAACCCTTTCGAGGAGCTGTCGGATTTGAAGCAGACGGATTCGGCGGAGGAATATATTGAGGCTTTCGAATTTATCTCGTCGCAAGTAGGACGATTACCAGAGGAGCAGTTCATGGGGTACTTCATGAGTGGGTTGAGAGCTAACATACGAAGGAGGGTACGTTCGCTAGGACCTGTCAATAGGTACCAACTGATGAAGATAGCGAGGGTGGTGGAGGATGAGGTGAATGGCAAGTTTAGGGGCGTCGAAGGCACAGGTCCTCTTATGCGATTGTGGTCGCCGCACCGAAGGAGCCCTTTTAAGGGCAATCTTTGGGTCAACCCGACCCATTGGGACCCAGAGCCTCCAGGCCCGACGGGTCGTGAGAGGTTTGAGAGTGGCGTGGGGACGGGGAGAAATCGCGACATCACTGGGGCTCCACCCAAGTTTCTTGCGCAGCGTCAAACGGTCGCCTCACCCACAGCGACCTCCAACAGACGGTCCGAAGGAGATAGTAGGGGATCGACGGGGAGGAATAGAGGGGTGCGCCATCTGTCATATCAAGAACTCATGGATCGAAAGGCAAAGGGTTTGTGTTTTAGATGTGGGGAGAGGTTTCATCCCTCCACCAGTGCGCTGAAAAACAGCTGAGGTTGTTAATCTTGGATGAGAATGGAGAAATTATAGCCTTGGAAGCAGAGGTTGAAAATGAGGCTGATATAGCTTTGGAATGCAGAACAATGGAGGTGTTTGGAGTGAATGGAGCACTGATACAAGAAGCTACAACTATGCAGGTGGCAGGACATTTACAAGGGGTTCCGGTTGTAATTCTAGTAGACAGTGGAGCCAGCCATAACTTCATTTCCCCTAGGTTGGTTAGTGGTTTGGGGCTAACAATGGGGATAAGTAAAGCATTAAGCATCAGAATGGGAGATGGCCATAGGGTGACTACTAGAGGGAAGTGTTTGGAAATTCCTATTTGGTTGGGAGAAATGGATTGGAAGATTGATGCTTATGTCCTAGATTTAGAAGGAATGGATATGATCTTAGGAGTTGCTTGGTTACGAACATTAGGAAAGGTCATGGTGGATTGGAAGCAGATGTGCATGCAATTCCAACATGAGGGACAAAAGGTCCAACTTGATGGCAATGCAGGACTTCAGATTACACCTAGGAGAGGCAATGGGAATCACGAAGATGGAGACTCAACACAGCAATGGTTGGTTAAAGGGAAGGGTCAAACAGTGGCACGAGCTACAGGGGAGGATGCATATGTGAACTGGAGTCTGCTTCCTCATTTCAACCTTGAGGACAAGGCTGCTCTTCCAGGAGGTGGCAATGTTAGGATCTTCGGGGAAGAGAGAGATTTATTCTAGAAGAAAGAATAGGGGCAGGAGGGCAGTTAGTTATGCTGAGGTGGCAAAGTAGTTAGGAAACCGAATGTACATGGGAAGGGGATATTATGTACCGGGGGGAAAGAAGAGGGGGTAGGCAGAAGAAAGATAGAGAATAAAGACAGAGAGAATCCAATTCTCCCTGAGGAGCATTAGCTCTGGTATAGGAGGTGATCTACGGATTCACCTTGTAATATCAGTGTAGAGCACTGATTACTATCAATAATATACTAGACTGTAGTCTACTTAGCTAGAGGCTCCTAACATCTTTCCTCTTTTTCTTTGATGTAGGACACTCACATGTGGGTATTCTCAACATACTTTTAATAAAGTAAAAGATATTAGATAAAGGGACCCTAATTCTTCTTCCTTTTTCACCTTATATATGGAAGTATTAATCTGCATAATCTCCTACATGATTGATCTGAATGAGACTTTAAATACCATAAAAAATGCAAGGAGATTAAGCTCTTTGGCTTGCTATTTGTTGATGAATTACTTCTATTAACCAGGGCATATATAGGCTCAATGTAGCTGTTGATGAGTTCTCTACAAGATTTTCACCAAGCTGTTAGGGATGAGAATCAACTATTCCAAGAACAGGCTATAAATCTCTAGAGATGCAATAGATTTAGCAGGAAGGTTTTCAAGTTTGACTGTTTGCCAAGTCCAACAGACCCCTTTTAAATACTTAGGCATCCATATTACCACTATGAAACCTACCTACAGAGAATGCTTATTGCTCCTAGACACTATAAATAAAAGAATTGGCAATTAGCAAAATAGTTTCCTTGCCTATGCCAATTGGTGTCTTTTGTTCTCAATAGCTTGCACATCTATTGGAGATCATATATCATGCTCCCCAAGAACATAGTCGTTCCCATTGAAAAAGTATCAAGAATTTCTTTTAGTTAACAAATGCAACTATAGGGAAAGCCACTAATGTGAAGTGGTCTGACATATATGTATCTAAAAATGAATGAAGGAGTTCAGGCCTTACTAGAATTCACACCATAAATAAAATGTTCATCATCAAGAGGATTTGGAAGTTATTTAATGATAGGCGAAGTGGATGCAATCTCATCATTTAAAGTCAACCAGCACTTGGAACCTTAAAGAAAAACCATATAATTCATGGACTCTTAACCAAACGCTAGAGCTTAGGAATTTGGTAAGAATGGAATTTAAGTTAATCATTGGCAATGAAAAGGATACTTGGTTTTGACATGACAATTGGTATGAATTTGGTCCTTTGCAAACAATTCCTAAAGCTAACAGGCACAATCTATCTAACAAGGCAAGAGTAAATGAGATGATACACAAAAGTTACTAGAATTGGAACCGAAGAGGGTTCTCAATAACTAGGAGTAATATATCATATTGCAAATGTTTTAAAAAACAGACCTAAGTTAAACCGGTAGAATAAGAGGATTAAGATTTAAAAAGTTAAATCGATATTAAACTGTCATAAAATTAAAAAATTTGAAATATAATTGAAAGAGATTATCCTTACCTATCGAAGAATTTGAAATTTAATTGAAAAAAGAGATTGTTAAATGAAAATTAATTGATTTATTTTAGTTTATAAGAACTTATTAACTGATTAATTAATAAATTAATCGATTTTTAATAAAAAAAGTTACTAAAGTAAATCGAACCAAAAGGTTAAAAACTGAACCGAAAAGTTAGAAGGTTTAAGGTTTTTATAGTTTAACCAGACGAAATGATTAAGTTTTTTAATCATTGCATATTACACTCCAAATACAACAATACTTGATAAAGTTAGATGGCTCAGGCACAATTCTGGCACTTTCACAAACAAATCTTGTTTGAATATGATCAAGGAACACAAACAAGTTGCTCCTTGGACTAAAATTTACATGAGTTCAAACATCCAGATAACTTCTTTCATAATGGACCTTGTAGCCTTGAAAACAGTTAAAAATAAAAAAAATGCAGAATCAAAGGCATCAACGATTTGAAGCGTGTGTTATGCAAACTAGAGGATGACAGCATCTCTCATTTATTTTTTGAGTATCAATATTCAGCTGGTCTTTGGAGACTAATACAACTTAAATGCAAAGCCCTCTGTCAAGCTTAAGGTTGTGAAAACCTGAATATATGGGCCAACAAAATCAGGTTCAACATAAAGGGAGATTTAAAAATCTTCAGATTAGCTTAATATGGAGAAAAAGAAATGCAACAAAACATGGGAAAGATCCAACCAACAGTGAACAATCCATCTTCAATAGCATAAACTAGATAAGGGAAATGATGCTATTTGATAACATTGGCAAGGAGGCAACCAAAGTCATGCTGCAAAGATGGGAAATTTCTATGGCTTTACATCCTTAATGGACCTATCCAACAGCAACACAATGGTTAACAGGCCTACTTCAATTGCATATAAAAACTTAGTTCAAGTCTACTTCTGGAACTGATATTTGTTCCAGTTATTTTGTAATTTGCTTGAGTTATGGTTTTAGTTTTAAGTTGAACTTGACTTGTAATACTTTGTTCTTTTGTTGTGGCCTAGAGGGCTATACACTTCTATTGTTGTCATAGTTCCCTCCTTGAATTGCTTTCCTTGTATTCAATTTCAATTTTCAAAAGAAAAAGAAGAAAAAAGATTAGACACATAAGCTATTTTTAACCTCATTTAAATTCAAAAGTCAAGCCTCTACCTTGTGTTTTCAAGTGGCTGGGCTATTTCAAGATACGGTTAGTTTACTTAGTTAAAAGGTTGAACAAGTATAGAATATACACTAACTTTCATGCACTACCATTTGATGAAATGATATATTCAATGCCTAGGATGATGACCTATCAACCACAACAACTAATATATGTACATTTTAACCATTATTTCTCTTTACGACATAATTATCAACAAGATGCTGTGCACAGCTTTAGTCTGGGCAGTTGTAGAGCATGTTGAGGCTTCTTTTCAGAATACCTTAAATAGAACTAGGAATAGTTACCTTCTTTGAGGCCCATCATCACTGACACTTATGTGAGTTGATATGTCCACATCAACCTGAGGAATTTCAACATAACAAATGAGCAGCAACTAATACTATGGGATTCAGCTATTAATGCTATACTGAATAACTAATAGATGACTAACATTGACTCATGGGCACCAATTCAGTGATAAAAGAGTGAGGAAAAGAGTGTGAATCTTGAAAATGTTTGAACCATGTTAGGGCTATTGCACCAATTTGACTTTTGCACAAACCAATACTCTATAATGGAGAAATTATCACAACAATCAATTAATTTTAAAAATATCAAGAGACAAAGGAAAACCTGCTCTTTTGGTGGTGTCACACCAAAGGCAACTCCCATTGCTAACTGGGAACTGGATTCCTGGTACACCAATTTGAGCTAAGTTAATTTCCACAAGAGAAGCTCTTCAAGTTGTTATGCCAAGAACAGAAATAAACAACCAAAACAATAAACTACCGGATGATACTGAAGCAGATTGTTTATGATTGTCAAACGAATTGCCTCAAGCAACTCTGGTTCTTCAACTTTCCTACCAGTAGAACTGCCACAGCCAAGTCAATAAGAATTGTTGAATAAAATCTATTGCAAGAATAGTCTTGCAGACCTCATTGGAAGTCAAGATTGACGATAACAATCATATTTTGAAAAGAAAATATTTTTTCCAGTGCATTGCTTATTCTTTGGAAGGAATATTTATTGGGTCTTCCAGATGTTAGCATACTTTTGTAGGTGCTAACTTAGATATCAGATGACAAGAATTTTGAGGGCAATGTACTTCAAATTATGGGAGAAGTAAATGCAATCACGTGAAACGTATCCTAATTTTTGTGTGGTTCAACCACTTAAGACATTTAACATTTATAATTGATTGCACCAACGGATTAAGGCAATAAGATATATGCTCTCCTCTACAAACTTAACAGATTAGATAATCCTTATGTTGATTAGGTGATTGAAATGGCTACCTTATCAAGTTAATCTATAGCATAATATCGAGTGTTCAATGGAATCAACTTTGCAGTGGAAACAACATAACCAATTTAATATGAGCAAGTTTTTCTCTCCTTTCCATACAAATATGTGGTGAAACCACATTGAAGTACACCTAATTGACAAATCTAAGAGAAGGAGAGAGAGAGAGATCGCAAAGCATTATGGCAATGTCACTTACGCTTTGGTGATGCAAAATTTGTTGTGCTTCCCAGAAGAATCCAGAAAGACATTAGCTTTAACAACATTTAGCCCAAGGTTTTTAAGTGCACTCATCTGGAACATTGTTGCCACTATTTTGGTCAGAATGGTTAGGATGTGCTATAAAAAGACACTGACAGCTAATGAAAAAAAATATTTCCAAAGTAGAAAATAAGTATTATTAGTTTATCAAGTAAGTGCTCTATACAGTGTCCAGGAGAGCTCCAAGGCGATCACCAAAAGTTATCTCCACTACAGTTGCATCTGGATTGGAGTCTTGATCAATTATAACTTTTGGCGTTGGAATCGTATCAGTGTCGTTGTAACTTCCGTCCTGTTTACAAAGTCCATTCCATTATATATAACCAAAACAATCAACTATTGCACAACCACCAATAACAAAATACTAGCACACCTCCACAGCTGCAGCTGATGAACCTCGTGCAATTATCGTCTTAAAAGACGACAATCTGATAGCAAATGCACATGTATTGTTAGTAGGAATTAGTGTTTATGCAGCACAATTTTAGTATGGGCATGCGAAAATGAACCTTATAGTCGTAAAATTCTAGTTTTTTGAGCCATTATACTGTAACCCGTAGGATGCTTTCATTTAATTTTAGTTACCAGAGAAAGAAACGGAGACTCAAAGACATCCAATTAGGTAAGGAACTACTACTAAATACGATGATATTCCATCTTTCTGAATGATAAGAATGTTCAGCAACTAATCTGAAGAGGGTAAATAAGGTAAGGTGTGGGAGTTAGATTTCATTGTAGGCCATAAAGGAGTGAATCGAAGGATTCACAATGCATAGCAGGTAATTCTAACAAAATTTTCCAGTTTCAAGTCCATCCAACAAAATGGCATTGGCATGGGACAGTACACCCACAAAAGAAAAGGCAAACATACCGAAGGACCATAAAGCCATGAAATTATTAGTTACTACAACATTCAAATCTAAAATTATCAATGTCAACGACAGAGACAATAACGTTTTTCAGTCTTCAAGCAAAAAAGGATCGATCTTTCCTCCAGAAAGATAAGTACACTCATCTGGCAACCAAGTAGAAAGTATTACTTAAAACTTATCTCTACATTTAGACAATAGAAACGAGAAAGAATCAACAAACTGATAATAGGAATACCTTCTGGATTCCTGAGAAAATATACGAAGTGGTATGGTACCGGAACCAAAAGGCAAGGAACTTTCAACAACTTTGGCATTGCTGCAACAAATTGCGACATTGGCAAAAGCCATAGCTACTGCCATTTTTGTCCTCTCTTTCTCTCACTGCGCAGTGACAGATGAAGAAGAAGAAGAGGGTAATGACAAGTACGCTACAAACTGACAGAAAGCAGGAACTCCCAAACGAAAGGAAGTCACGAATTCCAAGAAAGAGATGAGGTGAGCAAAGAAGAAGGATAGATGGGAGTTCTAGTAAATGGTGACATCCACCTGCCAAAACAAAGGCCCACCGTTTATATCCGTTATTTATCTCATGTACATGTGTGCATAGTTTGGACGCAACCTTCCCTCTCTATCTTAACATTTTATCTCTAACATCCGTTCCTGATCGCTCATCTGAATCTTTAGTTGTCTTGTCTTAAAAGTACTTTCCGAATTTTTTATTCAAAATAATAAATTATAGAAAACCCAAGTGAATGGCAAGAAGGCTAAATAATATAAAAGGAAGTGAAGCAAATAAGGGAGTTTCAACGGTGACTTTAGATTTTTTGTTTAATATTATGATATTTTATTGTGTCTAATAAATTTTAGTTATTTATTTATATAAGTTTTATATGAAACTCACGTAAAACTTATAAAATAAATAACTGAAATTCTATAAGACAAAGTAAAACTGGACAGAAGATCTGAGCTCTTTAATAGTTCTGGAAATGATAGAAGGGAATTGTAGACTTATGTATCTAATGAAAACTAGTACGAAGCAGAAAGAAGCCTAAATCATTAGTTTTAACATATTTTTATTTTAAAATAAATATTTTTTGTGTCCTACGTGATAGTCACGTAGTAATATCGAGTTATTTTTGTAAAAATAAAAAAAATTGAATATTGTAACATTATTTTTTAAAATTCAGGTTAGTATTATAAGATTAAGCAAAGATAAGAATTTTTTTTTACAATTAATCCTAAGTTATATATACATCTAAAAGTCTAACTAGAGATATTTTACATTATGGGTCCTTTAGATTGATATGGTATTCTTCTGTTCTTTGGTAGAAAGTTTTGTTTGATTTAGGCGGATGATTTCTTCGTCTAGTGGGAGTTGGCATTAAACACGATCAGTTTCGGTTAAGTTGATTCATTGAATGCTCTAGTTGATCATAATCCAATCTTATCTTGGAATTTTAATGGTTAAATACAAGAAATTATGATCAAATGAGAAGGATGAACTTTGAAGGAAGCATTTTAAATGGATTAAATTACCATAATGCCTACACTACAGTACATGATAATTTATGCATATTTTTGGAAACTTAAACAAATCGTGTGGTTTCCAAAAACAATGACCGTTTGAGCAAAATTCTATAAACTCATACTTAGATAACAATAATTATGTGTCCACGTTATAAACAAAAATTGCATAGTTGGGTCTAAACAAACTATAAAGCTACCTATTCCAAAATCGCATAGGTCCTGCAATTTTGGAGTAACTGTTCTTATCGAAGGGTGACATCAACAGCAACCACCACAATCCAAGCGACTTCTTATCCATGAGCACCGCATATAAATAATAGAACCCCTCCAACAACAAGAATACAAGTGCATTCGCATAATTGGCTCCAAGTAACCTTATCCACACCATAGCAATATCAAGAGTCAGAACTCTGTTCGTTCATAGAGTGAGGAAAACTTTACTCCTAATATGTCAACTTCACTCCCACATACACGCTTCTCAATACAGTTCTTTCTCGAGCATCCATACAAATCTTGGTGACCAACTTGCAACAACAACAAAACCAAAACCAAAAATAACCATCATAATCAAAATAGCACTTTTGATACAAAACGAAAGTATCTCTGGTGCCATGTGAAGTTAAAAAGTAGCGATACTAAGACACACTCTCTTCTAGCTGTCTCTCTACCACACATCTATTTGGAAGGTCGGAGAGCTGCAAGTAGAGCCAACCAAGTGTCCTTGTGTAGTTAATAACCCTTGTTTCCTCGAATCCTAGCTCTCATGTCAACCTGGGAAAGCATCAAATGCTCACGAAAACTGAATTTATCAAATTTAGCAAGTTTAACTTCATGTTTCACGAAACAATAGTTACAACAAATTAGATAATTTGAAGATCAATAATCTTTTTAGATCATTCGTGAAAAGCACCATGCCAGAACGTGCTGTTAGAGTAGGATGTTATTCCCTTCAGTTGCATCCTAGAAGATAATATTCTGAAGCAATCAGAAGTATTAAGGTGGAATGTATGCATTCCAAGAGGCACAACCACAAATTAACGGAAGGCCAGACTTCGGTCAGAAGTTAAAAACTCAAAGAAGGCTTAGATTATTGATAAGACTTCCACATCCGTAAGCCATAAATCCAAATTAGTTGCCCCCTTCAGATCTTTGTCCAAGAACACTTTTCACCAGAAAATATAGAGATATCACGCCAACATCTCTAACAGCTTCATAAACTCCGCCACTGAACATTCTAAAATAGAGAAATATTTTAAACTCTGAATGAATAAACCAGTCCCCTCCAATTTGACATCTTCCTCCCGTCCTCGTTCATATTTACCAATCCAAATCCAATGAAAACACATCAATGGTAAGAAGAAAGAACTAAAATCAACCCACTAGCATTTTGAACCTTATTATTTTCATCTAACTGATGCTGCAGCATCGGACAAGATTTTTGCCAGAATTGCTTATAGCTATACTTGTAAAGTTTACCTGGCAATTATAGGACTTTCTGATGAGTTGGATTGTTAAAACTGAATAGGTAACTGAGATCAAGGAATGAGACTCAAATATCATTATACCCTGAAAAGGGAAATGTTCTTTGGCTGTTTTGGCTGATGTGTTTTTATATAAAAAAGAATTGAAGTCGATTTGGAACATAATCTGTATGTAGGATTTCAAATAATTCTGTCTACATCTATTATGTATTAGTGTCCTGCAAAACTGACACTCAACTCTAGTCCATTTGATTTCAACTGACAAGAACCAAAATAACCCTCTGTCTAACACCTCTTAGTAACCGAATATGTTTTTAGAAAAAGTCAATTTAATTGATATTGAAAAAGGTATTAGTGTTCCCACTAATAGTTTCTCATAAGCACCAGAAACAAGAACTGAAACAAAAAAAAGACAATGTAACCCCCACAACTAAAAAATAAAAAGAAAAAAGGAAAGGAAAAGATGTACCCAAAATCAACCAAGAGCTGATTTAAAATCAAACAAAACAATGTATTCTTTGCCAAGTAATCCTCATCATTTCCTTTTGACCAGTCAATAAGAGATTGAAGCAAAAAAACAAAAACAAAAAAACATAGGAGAACGTGCCCACGACCAACCTTTAGGTGGAAATTTTCAAAAACAATGAACCTACAAAGCAAAGTCCACAAATTTGCAATCAGGTTTAAGAGGACCTCATGAGAACCATTACTAGCCTTTTCAGCCTACTTATTCCTCAATCAAAGCCGTCAAAGAAAATGATAAGCCCCATCAAAATCTTCCCCACTCTTTGTATGAAGATGAATGCATTTTAATAACCTGATGAACAACAGCTACAAGCCAAAAACTAGCAAAGGGACATCGTATAATACAACTACGAAGTGCCTGTGATTTCCACCGTATAAATTTAACCAGAAATTAGTCTTGGAAATGTAAATTAACCATGATTGCATTCATAGAAAGAAATTAAATTGGGGCACCAAATTGGTTAAAACGAGAAAAACAATCAGAAAAGAAAAAATGTTTAGACTAGCCATAAATCCCAAGTTTCTATCTCACTTGCCCTACCCCTTCTTTTTTCCTTCAAAAGTCAAAGAACCCATGATGGAAGTAAAAATGAACAATACAAGCATAAATAAAGTCAACAGACAAGGGAATTAAGGGCAGACTAATGCACTACAAGGGAAAAGGTACATACCTGACCTCTCTTACAGTTGAAATATGTTTCTCTCAGACCCACACATTCACTTGATATAGAGGGGCTCTTTTCTCCTGCACATTCCCTGTATGACCGTTGCTCTACCTTTGCATATACCAATGCAAAACAATATCTTTATTCAGTTAAACAAGCAAAGATGCAAAACTAAGAGACAGAACCTGTGAATACCTTTACACAATCAGACTCGCTAAGACACTTAACCAGTTCCATTGCAAGGCCTTTGCAAGACTTTGACATTTCTTCTTTATCTCAAGTCCCTTGAAATAACAAAAAGCATGTTACAAAAGAAGGGTTTGCAAAGGTACAGCTAATACTATGATCATTCTTTGAGTTCCAATTTTGAAGCCCCTACTGAACTGTTGCTTGTGACTACTTTGGCATACCCCACCACAATTCATTAAATCTATTTATTAATTTTGAAACATATCCTTTCCATTCTAAGCCACCATCCAGAATAAGTGATGATGGTCGGAAACAGGTGATGTATGATATCCTTTCCACCAATTGACGCTGAGATCGGAAAAAAGATTCACTGGGAACCTGTACAGATTTGAATGAATAATAGCTCCTTGGGTCTCACTTGAGGGATTTGGAGATATTGGGGATTCAGTCAAATCCACAAATTATCTTGATTAAGCTACAGGGACTTTAATTTTACCTTACCTTAGAACAAAAATCTATTACGGGCTGAATGTTAAACATGCTTTTCGAAGTCATGAATTTGGAAAAGGCATATTTTGTAATCAATTGCCAATTATGATATCAAGGACTTCACAATAAACCCTTAAGAGCATGCTTCTGACCACTGCAGATGACCATGAATCAATTCTACCAAGAAAACTCATCCCAGGAAAACATAAAGAAATCTCCGTACATGTAAGTTACCGAACTTCTTTGTAGAGTTTTCAAATTTGCCAACGAAGCACCTCTTGCAATTTAATCCCCCAATTCCCTTTCAAGGTTCTCTCACTATACAATCTAGATTTATCGATTTGAAAACATCATCAACTCTGACATTCCTGAATGGGTTACTGGTATTACATTCCAAGTGACAGCTTAATAACCACAACAATGACGTGAAACAGTTAAAACATAAGCAAGAAAAAGCGCACTGTGCCAGTGATTAGAAGGAAAAGAAAATACCTTTGAAATTGGTTTGAGAGAGAGAGACACCAGGAATGAGAAGTAGCAATGCAAAGGCAAGGCAAGGCGAGTCGTCGTTGGACAAAATTCGTTGAAAGGAAAGAAGAAGTAAGCCTTTAGGTATGTCATCCTACAGGCCCAAGTCCTTGATTTAGGAAAATTGGCCCAATCCAATTGTACTGAGAATTAATAATAAAAGAATTTCTGATTTTAGGTATTCATTTTGAGGTGTGCAAAACTAATAGTTTCAACGATATGTTATAATTCTCATGCATCATGGTTAGTATCAATGCTTAAGCAAAAAGAAGCTATAAATGAAAATATGAATGAATGAATATAATAAGGCTGGGAGATGCTTCAAGGTGTAAATTATACCTAAATATTTTTTAAATGGTCCAAGTATACTTCTACCATTATTTATGATATCAATTGCATCTTAACATTTTCAAAGAGATATTATTAGCATCTTAAATTATAACAGAGTTAGGTTTTTGTCAATTCCTAATATATGAACTATCTGCATCTAAACAATTTGGACCTACTAAACGCTGATGTGATCTTAAAAATGATTTATTAAGATATTACGTAAGTGTGTGATTTTCAGCTTATGTTTCATAGAAGGTCTAAATATGTCCTCGCTATTATCTCTATTATAACTTATGCATCTTATCTAGGGTACAATGAGTATCATTTTCGTAATGTTAGGACGCGAGTTAGTAATAGAGATAACGATAAGAGTTTACTTAGACACTTTATTAAACACTAAGATGCAAATCACACCTTCAACCTAGGGTATAAACTAAAAACAATTAAAAGCCAAATAAAATTTAATCCCACAAAACTATCTTCATAAAAATAGAATTAATTTGTTTACTTATCTAATAGATCATGCCCTTAAAAAGGTTTAACTTTAAGATCTAAAGAAAGATTTATTAGTTTATATCTCCTAAATTGGTTGATTACATATTTGTAACATTTATAGATAAATATAATTTATAAGTTAAATTATGATGAGATTTGTGATAAGTATTATTATTAATTAGTTATTGTTATATTAAGACTGAGCATTGAAAAAAATAGCAAGAGTCTAACACATTATGTTTCTTTCATAAAAAAGGCAATCAATCTCATAAATTAAAATATCAGAATATTTAAATAAATGTAGATACTTATGCAAAATTTAACTAAATTAAGTCATTATGAGAATTTCATATCAAACATTTGTCTCCGTATAAAAGCTCATTAATGATGAGTGTATGAGTATTGAGATATCATACTACTTAAGATTATAATGATTGTTCTTGATAGCCTATGGTTTTGATGATAATAAAATATTTTACTACTAATATTTTTGTTTTTGATGCTATAAATAAGTTATTTTTTCAAAGATTCAAGAAAATGGACAAAGATTATGTTTAGTGTACAATGATTAAATGAGCAAAATGATTAAAATGGAACACATAATACAATTTAAAAGAATTTAAATGAATTGAAGTGGACCAAGAATATGAAAGAATAAAGTCATTATATGTATAACAATCATTGTAACTGTTCTTATAACCTTATCTTGGTAATTTTGATGAAAAACGGGTCCAATCATGGCATGATAATTTATACGTAGGGCATATATCTTATACTTTATCACAATAAAGAAGAAATTTACTTTTAATTATAAATAAAACCTCTCCATCTTCAAGAAAACTTTAGAGAACTTTAAAAATGAATTTGAATTAAGTTTTTGTGAAAAAAAGATTTTAATCTTTCAAAGAAAGAATTGCAACAAAAGTCTTATACCCAAGTTTTCATTGGCCAAGTATATTTAAAATCACTTATATGTAAGTACAATTTTGTGACGAGTGCCACACCTCTCATAAGTATCTTATTAAGTGAATTATTTGATGTATGGAGAATTAATTTCATGACTAATAAGTGTTAGCAAATTTTATATCTAACAAAACTCTCAACACCTGCAAGTATATAAATCATATCTTGTAGTATCGAAAGGTGTCAATCCCTCGAGAAAATAGGTAAAACTAATTGAACCTAATTTTTTCTAAGGTATTAAAATATGATTTGAGTGAAATAAAGACTGAAATTAAAACAATTATTTTACCACCCATATTTGATTTATTTTGCTCGATATTTTATACTTTTATCATATATTTGGTACTTAATTTGTTCTAAGTGTGTTTATAAGTGATAATTGCCTTCATGGACTTAAAGAAGAAGAATTATGATGAAAATGTAGCTAAAATAGGAAAAATAGTAATCTAGAAGAAATGCATGGCTGTGCACTTTCGCGATATCTAACAATTTCCAATTATGCTCGTTCTTATGCATAGTCATGCACCTGACTCTGCATAACCCAAAAACTTAGATTTTCATATAAAAGCGAAGTTTCGAAGGCAAATAAGAGAAGGAGAGTGGTTGGCATCGTCTGAGACATTTAGAGGTAATTCTAGAGGTGATTTGGATCTTGCAAAGTGGAAGACGCGGGATTTTTATCCAGAGATCCATCGGAACACAAGATCGAACGTCTAAATTGTCAGAATACATGATAAAGAACAATCAAAGAGATTTAGAATTATGATTATGATGTTTTCTATTCTATTTTCTATATATAT
>JANKYE010000008.1:1121304-1140279 GCA_032467995.1 Erythroxylum dillonii | reverse complement strand
TTCACATTTATACAATTCGACATGAGCCACTGAAGCCTTTCTACTATCATCTCTATAAACTACTGATATAACAAACATATAACCATTAACAATACAAGAAACTTATTTATTTTCTGATATGATCACAACAACGTAGGCATTGAACATACGTGATATAACTATTTATGTTTAGGTTTCTACGTACATTTCCAAGCCTGATCAAGCAGGCCACCACGTACACAGCCTTCATTTGCATGGATGAGCTTCTCAAACTTGAATATTTATTTTCTTTCATCAACGCTATTTAAGAGATGATAGGATCTAATCCATAATGCAACATTGGAGGCGGATCAACTCTGCACATAGAAGAAAATAACAGTTAACCTAAGCTAAAGTGGCAGTCCTGTTTAGTATGAGAGCATAAGACTCACGTTTGTGAACTATAAGTAAGCATCAAATCAAATACGTGAATCAATGTCCAAAAAGGGAAAAAATAAAAAACAAATAAGTGAAACAATACTAAAGGGTCACCAAAATATACAATACAAGTGCACTGTTACACATCTTTTACTTTTTACAATTAAGTGCTATTCAAAAATTTACATGAATCTTAAAATATTATATATGATCAAGTCCTAAACCTT
The DNA here is from genome assembly GCA_032467995.1 of Erythroxylum dillonii. Lineage (NCBI taxonomy): Eukaryota > Viridiplantae > Streptophyta > Magnoliopsida > Malpighiales > Erythroxylaceae > Erythroxylum > Erythroxylum dillonii. The sequence goes on along the minus strand of JANKYE010000008.1, from coordinate 1,139,656 downwards.
CTTAGAGCAGTTGGTTGCGTTACTTTCTATTAGTACTTTGACAAGTCAAGCTAACAAGAAATACTGTTGAACTGACTTATAATATTTTAAGACAATTAAGGAATCAATTATTAAAAAAAAAAACATAAGGTCAAGGGCCTAAACATAAAAATAATTAAAAATTTAGGACTAAATATACTCCTACCGAAATATTTAATAACCATGTTTACTATAACAAAGGAATTATTCGTGCTTCAGTTGTCATAATCAATGCTCTTCGAGATAAATGGGCAAAAGTCATGCAATTGTGAAAAAGAATGCACACAATGATGGTGAAATGTCATAAGATGAAGTCCCATGCAATTTCTCTTAATAAATAAAAAAAATGAAATGTTTTTATTTGAAATATATTTAGCAGGACCAAAAGGGGAGGCCCTTCACAAGAAACAAATCTACTGGAGTTGATCAACCTTGATTAAGATTTTAACCTCTAGACTTATGTTCTTGGCTAGCTTTTGCACGTGCTTGAAAATGTGACACCAAAATCAAGCACGAAAAGTAACTATGCAGAGGTTCCTACACTCCCTTTTTTGGTCCCCATAAACCTTAAATATATAATTTTAGCTTAATGCTTGATGTTTTTCCCCAAGACAATGCATGTCTATGCATCTGCAGGCATTCTATCATAGTTCAAAGACGTAATTTCTTCAGTATTTTACAAACAACGTAGACATGCAACATTTATTCCCTCTTGATCGTCAACAATTAATACACAAAAAATATGTCTTACTTGCAATAAGCAAGACCATGGATAACTATGATTACAGCCATAGAATCACCTGAGGATCTACAACTCAATTTACCGCCTTGTTTAACATCTCGATCACAGGAAGCCAGCAAAACTTTGATTGATAATATGAATTCACCAAACAAGAAACAAATTTTCATGCAATTCAATCTTTAATTTATCCATCCAATAAATAAAGCCAATGCTCCGACAAATCATGATCATTCTGCTAGCATTTTTGAAGTAACTAAATAGCCAACATGTAGCCAAGCATGTTGAATTAAAGGCAGACGCTACAACATACTATTAAAGTATAAATTGCAAGCTATTCGGGTGGCAACCCCGCGCTTCCTAAGGTTTGGATAGGCTAGCCAAACAAAGTATCCAAAAGTTTCATAATGGGTGGTTTCAACCAACTAGTTCATCGACTAGTTGATGGGCCAATAGGATCATGACCAGCTAGCCAACGGTGATTTTCAGAAGTTACCAAGACTTGCCTTTTTATCAAAGGTGATTGGTTAACTGATCCTACCCAGACACTAGTTGTTGTAACGTTTGTGTATAACAACTATTTGAGATAATTTTCAAGTATAAATAGACCACAATTAAGTTGTAACGTTTGTGTAACAACTATTTGAGTTAATTTTCAAGTATAAATAGACCTTTGGCATATTGTAGAATTGCCAAGAGTCTTGAGAGATTAGAAAGAGCATTTGAGTAAATATGTTCATTACATAATACATATTGAGCCTTAAGTGGGTCTATTTGAAAGGATACGTACTACTGGACCTTTCCAAACCTCGCATATCAGTGAGACTTTTACTAAATTGTTATTCTTGTTGTTGTACATAATATATATTGAGCATTAGTTTATTGATATGACCAAGAAAGAGAATTTTTAGTTGTATATAGTTGTGCTAGTGTAATAATTGATAAACTAGTATGGCTACATATTATAAGGATTACTCTTCAGGTGGACAAGAATTGTAAAAAATATTATTCTTCACTAGTGACCAAAAAAAAAAACTGTTGTAAAGGTTCCTCTTTATCTATAAAAATGATGTTGTATGGATGACCCACTAAAGAAAGAAGATATTGAATTTCCAAATGGAACTTGAAGACTGGACATTCAAAGTTATTTGACTAAATCACTATAAATTGATTTTGTCTCTCTTTTCCTACTCTCCTTTATTATTGTTGTGTTTGTTTTATAATTGTATTAGATTAGAAAATTCATTCACTAGTTTTCAAATAGGAAAAAAGTTCCACACACAATTTATTTCTCACTTGTCATCCAAGGACAAAACAATTAAAAAAGATGTTTGCAAGAGAGAGTTTTCTTAGATTAAACGTTGCAGTTAGAAAGCAATTGTGCATGACGACACAAACCATAGTCTGAAGGCAATTTAATGAAATTTTAGGATTTTACTTTAGGATCCTAATTTTACATTGTAGATCTACTACTCTTATTTTGCTAACTGATTATGTTGCACATAATTAATTCATATTCAACAGACTGATCCACATGCAAAATCAAAGAGACACTTACCCCACATAATCTATATATATTTCCTAATTTTACGTTGTAGATCTACTACTCTGATTTTGCTAACCGATTATGTTGCACATAATTAATTCATATTCAAAAGACTGATCCACAAGCAAAATCAAAGAGACAATTACCACACATAATCTATATTTATATATATATATATATGAGAAATGCATGGTCAGACATAGCAGAAATTTATCTTTCTAATAAAAAGCAAGGATCAAAATAATTCTACAGCAGCTAATGATCCATTATGTTCTTACCTCTGTTGGACCTTGAGAATTCCAGTACCCAATTGCATTGGGATGCCCATAATGATGCATTCACTAACTCCTTCAATGCTGTCCTCCCTACCATTTACAGAAGCACTAAAAAGGTGATCTGCTGTTTTCTCAAATGATGCCAACATCAACACACTTTTACCCATCTTTTGGATACCAAATCTAGTTATCCCAAGAACTTCACCCTGTTAAATTATAACCAAAAATCACAACAAATCCCCAATCTATTAGTTAGACATTTGATGACATCAACATAAATCCATGTCAACAAAAAGTGAGCACCTTGAATGTCATCAAATCTGCTAAAAGCATCATATGCCGAATATCTATGCTCATTCCATGACTTTCCATTGTCTGTTTTATCTCATCAATGATGCATTTTCTTGCAGCCTCAATTCCAAGTGTTGCCAAAACTTCCATGACATGATTACTGGATGTTTTGCGTCCATCAACTCCTTCTGTACCCATAACCTCTTGAAGCCCATTGCTGAAAAGATGTTTAAGCAACGTAAGATTTGTATCAAAATTATCTGTCAAATAATTTGTGTTAAGCTAGCAATGTGTTAACAACAGGAATTAAAATTTGACAGAATAAGCAATGCCACTTAAGTGAGACAGGCAAACAATAGTAAGGCTTCAAAAGACAAGTTTTGCTAGTATAGTATTTAGAAGAATTCAGGAGGGTGAAAATTTTGTTAAGAGGGAACTAAGGGATTCATTAGATCCTAGACTTCGAGAATTTTGACAACTATGGTCATAAAAAATTTAATAAGATCCAAAATTTACACCACTTTGGAACAAGAATGCTATTATGGAGACCAAAGTAAAAATTAAAATATCAAATCAAAGGCATATACAAATTTATGTCATCTAAAAAGATCAAAGAGCAGAATAGAAAACCATAAGAAACAAAAACATTCAACCATAAGAAACAAAAACATTCATCTTCAGGAGACCATTGAATTGCATAAAACAACGTTATCTGGTTATTTAAACAGACCCTTCCACTAGCATGTTGTATCTTGGCTGCCCTTGATGACTCTCTTTATCATCATGCTTTTTTTGGGCAATGACAGCTCGTTCAACAGTTTTTATACCCTGGCATCAATAAAAAATGTTAACCAACATTTTCCTTTTGCAATTCTTGCCAAAAAGTCACATGGGAAGAATCATAGAAAAAGGATATACAAGTCTTGGAAGTCTCACCTTTACTACAATATTTGGAAGCATATTTTTAAGAGAATGAAGTTCAAAATGAACTTTGTTTCTATCACCTTGAGGAAGAACTTCCAACTTTCTAATATCCAAAACTTTGATATGCTGCATGTTACACAGCCATTAGTATGAATCCATTAGTATGAATAACTAACTCATGAAATTATCAAAGTACAACACATGATTATTTTCCACCTGAGTCTTTAGTTTAATTCTAGGCATTTGTAAAATTGATTCCTTCACAGTGTTAGCATCCAGAGACAATTGTAATTCCTGAATCATTTTCATGTCAAGCGTGACCACAACTGATGCCGATCTTGAAGTCATTACAATTTTGATGCTCTTAGCAACCTGCAGTATGACAAAAAAACCAGATGAAAAAACAAAACCCAATTCGATAAAGTGAAAAGTTAAATAACTTATTTTTTCATAGAGACAAAATGTGAGAACTGCAAACAGTTAACTTGCTTTTCATAGAGACAAAATATGAGAAAAATTTTGATCTTGAAAGACTTAAAAGTTATATTTGTAGGGGATTTACCACAAGTACAAAAGAAGTCGGGGTCCTGAAGAAAAGTTAACTCTAGAAAAGAGCATAATCATGAATGTGAAATAAGCAATGATGACACTGATGACAAGATGATATAGTTATTTCAAATATCTGAAAAATAGGCGAGTAAAAGACCCAGTAACACATAACTAACATGATCAGAAAATTAAAAAGTAATTGACATTGACTGCTGTACCTGTCCTAAAACGGTTTTTTGAATTCGTCCTCTTACAACTCGAGCAGCACTTACATTAGTGTTATACTCAAGTTCTGCAGTTATGATAGGTGTACTGATTTTTTTGGCTCCATTTATAATTTCTTTAATACGGGGAACTCCCTGTGTTATATCTAAAACAAGGCTAAGAAATCAAAATTGAGATGCCATCAATAGACATGGACCTAAAGATTAATTTGACTAATAAATAACCACCAAATTCAAAGGACACTCATGCTTGCAACCCCAGCAAAGTGGAAAGTCTTTAGTGTCATTTGTGTCCCTGGTTCCCCAATACCATGAGCTCCAATGCACCCAATTGCAGTTCCAGGTTCAACTCTTTTTCCAGTGTAACGATCAATGCAGGTTTTCAGAAATGCCTGCATTTTGCACGTAAAAAACTGTAGTTAAACAAGGGAAAGAGAGTACAAAAGGAAAATTCTTCAAACTTACGATAAGCGATATACAACCATGCATCCAATCAGATATCAAAGGCATGCAATCAATGGGTGATCATGCCACAATGGGCTGATGAACTCATGTAAAATTTACATTTCCTACTCTAAAATCAGTTCCTTTCTTATAGATATGCTAAACATCTATGCCTAGTACTCCCTCTAAGGATAAATATGCTAAGAAGGGCAAGCATATTCCAACTCCTTGTTCTTTTAGAGAATCTCAGTGCCGTGATCCTCAAATTTATCATCATCATTGCCATATTAAAGGAAACATAGCACATCATTTTCCACAAAGACCTCTAACCTTGAAATGACCAAATGAAATCAATTCTTGTGTGAAATCTATGTTTTAAATGTTGCATAAGTACTCTATGGATATGATAAGTTGCAAGCTGATTATTCAGGTAAGGAAAATCAAGTTTGTAGAGTGACATGCATGCTATCCACCACTGCTATCTTTTATACATTCTCTGGGTGTCATGATGAGACTTCAGAGTTAGTCATTTATTAGGCTATAAGCAAGAGTAGTACTATGAATATTGTCCCTAAACCAAAATAAAACATTCCAGCCTTAATGTGAAACCATACGTTCAACACTTCAGTGTAGCTTGAGTCACTAAAATCACACAATAGTCACTGAGATATGTCTAGTTACTACTTATACTTTATGTTGCCCATATATTTTGACCATGACCTCATGACTTGGATGTCATGAATCATGGGAGAGATCACAATTTCATCTTTAGGCATATAATAGCATCATTCCTGACCACTCTAAACCTCCTTTTAGATAAACAAAATCAGAGGGCATGTTACATCATAATTAGCACAGCATTCATCTATTAAATTGTAACGATTGTGAAGGGAAAAAAAATTTGAAAAGCCCATATCTAGCTTATAGTGGTTAGGTAACGTCTCTTCAAGATTTAAAATCCTATGTTGGTTGTCATCAAAAAATACGTGCTTTGCTAACTAAATTCCCTAATCTCAGAAATGATAATCTTCCAAATGAACTTCCATTTAGGCAAGATAGTGTGCTATAGATTCTGTCAAACTCCCAATTGCCTAACCTTCCACGTTACAAGTTGAATTTAGAAGAGGGATGAATTGAACACGCAAGTCACAGATCTTTTCCATAAAGAGTTTCATCCAAGAGTCTTAGCCCGTTAATTGTGCCAACTTTTTGACACCTAAAATTAATGAATCCAATAGAATGTGTTATCTACATTATAATATTCAAATATAAGTTTTCCTGACGTAGGAAGAATAGAAGAGATGTCAACTAGGTGATAAAACTCACAGAAATTAGATTGTATGAGAAATAGAGGACATGATAATATTTGATAAACAAATATAAACAATAAATTTAGAGCTGCTAGAATGTTGAATATAGGGCTTGAAATTAAGAAAGTAAGGAATTGAAATAAAGGATAGGTCTAAGAATCAACTCTTAGGATTGTATCAAGAACTAGGAATCACAACTAGGATTTGAAACAAACAAAACCACTGAAATCCCACCAGCAGGTTTCTAGAAATCACTTCTAGAATTTAAGGATCGCTCCTAAGTATCTAAAAATCACTCTATAGGGAGATATGCTTCACACTTCAAAATTAGTCTATTCTTCTTATTCCTTGATTGTTGAAAACATAACACATATGTAGAAAAGATCTTGAAACCCTACTCCTAATGGAATTGGAGAAGCCACAAACTAAACTGATAAATCTTTTTATTCTGCATCATTTTGAAGGCCTGGGGACATGCTCAATATTTTGGTAGATTATAACTGGTCCTCTAGGAGTTGACTAACAAAGCAATGATCATCATATTAGGATCAGACAAAGAGAAAGAGCGATTAAAGAGGAGAGAGTGTGCATCAATCAACGCTATTAGCCAAATTCAAATCTAGAGCATGTCAAAAGCAATTTACACTCAATCCATAGAGCATATAATTGGTGACTACCAATGTACTATGTACCACGAAGATAACAAAGTAAAGAATTTACCAATACATTGTGAAAGCAATTAAACCATTAGTTCTTAAATCTATATTAATCTCCTGCTAGGTGATATCACGTCACTTCCTTAACGCACTAAATTTTTGCATACTTGTCTCATCCGTATTTCTCTCACCTGTTATCCACCACAATTATAGCTCTTTGGTTCAATTATAACCGTTTTGGTTACAAAAGAAATTCAAGACACAAACAAATGAATGGATTACTACTAAACCACAGCAGTAAACTATTAGTGAAAAGAAAAAAATTCACAAATTAAATTCACAACATGATGCGTTACCTGTAGCTGCCTTTCAGTGATACCATATACTTTATGAGCGAAGTTTTCTGTAGTTGTCAAATTTTTTCCTAGACCTTTGATCTTTTCCACATCCTCAGAATTTTCACCTTCAATGCCACCAACCATCTCAATCATGTTTTGCAAGCTCTTAGTACGATCTTTAAGGAAGCAACTCAATTTTCTAGTAAAGGCATCAGAGCAAGTGCCATCATGATCGTCGCTGTACATTGAAATCAACTTTGGTACAATGTCATAGATATGCTGAGGAGAAAGGTAGTCTTCCCTGGGAGGACAAATGGCCTGCAGATTATGGCTAATCAGCTTACATTCATTTTCAACTTTGTGAACAGTCGAGTGACTTGAAGTCAATAAGAAAGGAAAAGTTATTTACCTTTACTTTCATGAATAATCTAGCAAAATTTAATGGCACTCCACCTTTTGCTTCCATTTTTGCTGGATCCAAGCCATCATCTCCATACACAAATTGAACAATGCATCCACTTGCATTTCGTACTGTGTTATCATATTGAATAGATAAGTCCTCCAAACCTTTGATAAGTCGGCGAGACATGTAACCTGTTTCTGCTGTCTTGACCTGCAAAAATAATTGTGTAACAATAAATGTGCCAAAGGCAGGAAAATCATCATCATAATTCATCCATCCCACCCAGTGAACAAAATAGGCCCACTAATCCAAAGTATTTTACAGTTCTAATTGCAAACCAGAATAACCATGACGAGATCATGCTACAGAAACAATTGTAATATCCATGTTCAAAGGTACCAAAAATGTAATATTCATGTTCAAGTTCCTTCCTGCATTCATGTGCCACAAATTGAACTCCAAGTTACTAGAATGTGGTCTGATTTTTCTCTAGTTCATTCTATAACATAGTTATTGGTTACTTGATGTCTTGCCCCAGTTACAAATATTGACAAATGAAGTAAACAAGTATTCAATCTTGATGGACAACTAAATGAAATAAGATAATTCATACCGCAGTATCTACAAGGCCTTCTCTTCCACCCATTGTATGGAAAAAGAACTCAGTTCCCGTCAGACCAGTATAAAATGAGTTAGCAACAAAGCCTTTAGCCTGTCCACAATGTTACAAAACTTCAATCGTAATTAACTGATGCTTTGTCATTGAGAAACTTGAAAATGATTTCACAACATAATCAACTTTCCTGCCATAACAACTATAATATTTTGTTTAAGTTGATCCTGATGAAAAAGGTTCCCTCTTTAAAACCCCATACAAGACTGGACAACTTTCAATGATTAAATGAACATAGATCTTAAGACAAGGTGAGAGACCAACAACTTTAATCCACACCACTGGATTTTGCATGCAATTATGCTAAAATTGTACAGACATTAACCTCCTAAAAGGAACTATCATCCATACCAAATTGGCATTTGCTATCTAATGAAAAGGGTATAATGTATCTTCCAAATATAAATGAAATGTGATTTTTAGGGAAGTGTTCTGAGCATACTGCAGGGGTTTTGGATTTTCTTGGGAAATGAGGAAGGCTTCGTTCTACAAATCCATCAGGAGCACGTCGTCCTCCAACTGACTGCTGACCAACGCAAGCAATCATCTGACTTATATTAATTGGGGAACCTTTGGAACCACACTGTGACATGATCAATGGACTATTTCTCCAATGCAACTCTTTCATGCAAACCTTCAGTTAAAGAAGTGAAGTGATTCCACAGAACAACAATAGGTTAGCTCACCATTATACAAAAGAAAGTTGACACAAGATGCTCTAACAGCATAATCTTATGTGCATACGGTTTCAGAAAACAGACTGTCTTACAGCTATAAACTAGATTTTGTTGCAGAAAATTTGTCATAAAGCTAGAAACCAGATTTTGTTGCAGAAAGAAGAAACGAATGTAACATACTCTCTCTACTTACTGCCAGCATATTCCATTTCTCTCTTTTTTCTATGTCGCTAAAGATGATATAAAGATAAGGGTCTCAAAATATTCAATCCTTTTCTTATTCCTTATTTGAAAGAGAGTTGAGCAAGGATACAATCTTGGTGGACATTCTGCTTGGTTTCAAAATGCACAAATTAAAAAAGACCATGCAGGTTTCAAGAGGAAACAGTCAATCATTTGCTTCTCTATTGTGTGTATAAGCATCTCCTCTAGCAATATTTGCACGTTTTGGAAGATCGAGGGAAAAAACATGAGAGAAAGCTTGGGTATGGAAGGAATCTTTCCACAGGAAACTGAGTATCACACTCTTATTCATTTGACACCATCAGATGAATTTTCAGAGCTTTTTATGGAAGAAAAAAAAAAACCGTCTGAACCTTTGTATACATAGGGGAACTAATTGATGACGCTTAACTTTTAGCAAAGTGGAGAATGAATCTGCTAGACTTTGCTAGTTTCTTCAAAGGTTTGTGAGGGTCTAAAAGATATTAAAAAATAGTGCCAGGGTATGGCACCCCCTCTATGCAAGCGTGTCCATAACCACGCTTTTGAGATTATAAAAGAAATGAAGGTATGGCATGAAATTGACCTACTCTAGCAGTGACATTGTTAATACATAAACATATGCTAAAATGCAATGGAAGATATGTCCTTACATCCCCAGCTTCTTCTCGAAGCTTGTTTAATCTCTCAGTTATTTCAGCTTCCAGCGTTTGAGTGGCATCACAACCAGGTTTAAGTGTCAACTTTCCTTGATTGTAGTCTTGTATTAGCTTGTTGCAACGTTGATAACCATTTGAAATTGTTTTCCCTTTTTCATCATTTAATCTTTTCCCAGGTTGGACATCATCAATCCCAATTGAGAACCCATGGTTTCCAATCCATCGAGCACTGAATCCAAAAAGGAAGGGCAAAAATATTGGTTTCCAAACATAACAGAACAACAAAATATACATGTTTTCCAGGTATTAGCTAATGTCAAGGATTGAAATCCTGGATCCTCCATAATATAATTGTCACACAGGAGCAGGCAAACTAAGCAAATGCCATGATCTGAGATCTAACTTTCTAAGGTCATTAGTCCCTTTGAGAAGCTTTGTGTATAGTTTAGAGGCTTTCTAACCAGACAAATTCAGAATGTATAACCAATCTGATTAAAATGGAATGCACGAGGTCAGTTTTGATATGAACTCTTTCAATTGGTCAGTTTGTATAACTTCGTGAAAATGACGGATTGACTTGGGCAATCTTTTGTCAAAAAATAACTTGACTTGCACGAAAACAATCACCAATAATATTGGAGATAATTTGTATTCTTCTTCTACAGACCCAAAGTTAAACTCAAAAAAAAAATTTAAGAATGACAATATGGATTGACACAGGAAATTTTTTGTCAAACACTAACTTGAGTAGCACAAAAACAATAACACATTATATTGGAGATAATTTGTATTCTTCTATGGAACCAGTGTTAAATTCAATTAAAAATTGAGAGTTAGGTGCAATAGCATAAGAAATGCGCGAATCAAAGAATCAGCAACACAATGCTTCAAAGAACATGATTGGAATTGAAAATTTTCAAAAAATAAAAAGGAACTTGTTTTTTTCAGTTGTGTACTTTAGACATCATATCTATTGTCTTCACCTGAAGGTTATGTTTTCAGTTGCACCACTAATACATCCTTCTTTAGGCAAACAAGATTTCATTTGTTACTATCCCTAAATTTTGTTCTAACATAAAACCCCAATACCAAGCCTAAGCCAACCTGTTTTTAGCCCCATTCAAATCATAGCAAAAACCTAAATGAAAAGCAAAATTATATTGCTTAAGCTAAATGTAAAATAGTAAAAACCCAAATTCAGATGTCATCTTGCCATCTCACACAGAGAGTTCTCCCATATTGAAAAATATCTTATATCATAGTTTGAAATAGCGTAAGAGTAATACAGCCAGGTTATGATTCCACAGGTACAAAAGTTTTAGAGATCAATTTAAATGAATTTTCCATTCAGGCTTAGTCAGTCAATGCATTACACACTAAACTTGTACCAGACACATACGACTGGAAATTCAATGGAGAAAATCCAAGTGACTAATTAAAGAGATAGCAGTGTGCATTACCTCAACTTAGCTAGCCGATTCATGCAAGTAGCAGCAGCATGTGCATTATAGTCTCTAAGAAGAACAGCATAAAGTCCATCCATATTGCCATTTCCTATAAAAAAAACCAATCAAAAATTATGTATTCAAAAATCATAACTAAATATGGACACATCACAAACCTACCAAGTACTTTCATGTATCAAGTAAAATAACTTTGCCAAAACATTAGAAATTAAGACATGCAGGAAAATAAGGAAACTTCAAGATCAACAACAATGAAAAGTATATACTCAAAGCAGAAATAAGTGTTAGTCACATGGAAATGCAACTATGACAACAGAAAGAGCTTAACAAATAAATTACATTTTGTCGATGGTACAAGCGTAAGGCAACAAATAGCAAGAGATTATAACAAAAACCCTGATATTAATATTTGATTGAAAAGAATATGTAATTAACATTAGGATTTCAAAACTTCATTGTTATAGTCAGAACTCCAGCTTTCTCCAGATCAAAGTCAGTCAGTATAAAAATTTGGAAATTTTAAGATCATGAAAATGTACCTTGTACTTAACTATAAACAATAAACTCATCTAGATTACCTAAATAACATGCAAGGATTAGCACAAATGTGCAAGAGCTATTGAAGAACAAATTCTTGTTGCTCAAAGATCCTAAGCTCCATTTAGGCAAGTAAGAGAGACTTCAGGTCACAAAAACATCAAAGACTAGTGGACCTGACCTAAGCTATCAAAACCACAAAAACACATGTGAACAGCAACAAGACTTCTTTATGACATATGTCTTGAGAATAGAAAGATAAGCACAATTGAAGTTAATAAATATTCCCAAAGCAGAAATTCTGCAAGATAAGCAACTCAAGGTAAAAAGATAATTGATGACAATCAGTTGAATACACATAATTCTATCATCTATGTTTGAAGGAAGAAGTAAACTTACCAAGTGTAGCCTTTCCTAGCTGTCCAGATATAAGCTCGCTATTCCGGAAACAAACAAAACCGTCATTTGGACACATTGTTTCTTTTTCTCTTTTATCTTCTTTTCCAGGCTTAGAATAAGTTTTCTCTTTAACAGTTAGATTCACATATACTCTCACATTGGCATTTGGACGCACTAGAACGCTGAACAATTGTTTGCCAGTCCAAAGCTCTATTGGCTGCAGAGGAAAAACTGCATCAAGATTACAGATGAAAAGATTGAAAAACAAGAAAATCATCTGCTCAGCAATTTCACTTCTCACCTTTAGTATTGCAGGAGTAGGCAAGTCAACAATGCCCATTCCATCGTCCATATATGAACACATCAATGAGAAGGCTGCACGATCATAGAATGTGTCTTTTCTTGTTATGAGAAAGGAAGAAGTCAAGAAGTCTTGAGTGGATGCAACCAGAATCTCCCCATTTTTCGGTGTGCACAAATTGTTTTGAACCTGAGTAAAACAGAGAGCAATCTCAAATATCAAATGCAGCACCTCTTCCAAGACAATATACTCTACACAGTCCACACAATTGGGCCAACTGTGAGACAGTTAACATCCTACCCCACTTTAACAGAATTTTAGCCAATCATAAAAAAATTACATTATCAATATCTTGCAACCAATTACAAACATAACATTCAAAAGCACCTAGTGAAACCCAGCCCAATCCAATATCATTTAAGCTGCCTCTGACACCATGATAACCTTCAAAAGATCGGAAGTATAGCAGATAACCCATCTAACAATCAAATAAATTCCTATAAATTATTAACCATGTTGATCAATCACCTAAAAAACTATTGAAGTAATTGAAAAATTGCAAGCTCTCATGGTTACTTAGTTTGACAACCTATAAGTGCTCATAATGTAAGAAAAAAGATCATTTTCAAAGATATGTCCAACATCTGTCTGCATTGAATATAAGCAATATACTACGATGATTTGAATTAACCAACTCCAAGGGCCTTCTTAAGGAGAATTGCGTCCCTTCGATCTCATCAATTCAAAATGGAATGAAAAGGCTTCCAAGTTAAAGGAATGAACTTACACAACCAAAATTGAATAATCCTCTAAAGGGTCACAAGTCTCGTCAACATATTTATCACAGTTGGAAAAGTTTCAAGGAATTAATTTCCAATTACTTGAAGCAATCAGAATTACTCAATAATGCCAAAATATTCTGGAAATGAAAAAGTGAAGAAGGCTTCCAAAAATGACAGGAAAAGCTCAAGAAAAAAGAGTTAAAATAGACCAGATCAGGTAAAGAAGAAATAGCCGGGAAGAGTGAGAAGGAAATGCTTTAGATTACTACGTTAACCAAAACAATGTCATTTTAACAGAAGCTTTTGTATGAGAAAAGAGCAACCAATTTAACGAGGCTGTTCCAACCACTTTCAGCAGATTTTTTTGTTATGTACCCTAGCCACCACAACTTTTTGTCCAATTATCCAAACTTGGCTGGTTTTCCAAATGCTGTATTAAGCTGCATCATAAGATTTAGATGAAAAGAAAAATGGTCCAAGAGAACTTACACCCATCAGTGTAAGAGCCTCTGTTCGGGCCTCTTCTGTTTGTGGGACATGCAAATTCATCTCATCACCATCAAAATCTGCATTATATGGGTTGCACACTGATTCGTTGAACCTCAAAGTTCTCCAAGGCATGATTCTAGCCTTCAATCAACAAAAGACAATCACATTGGATGAACAAAGAACAATTATAATAGGATTTGACAGGAACTTTGAAACTAGTCCAATCACCCTATGGCACATGATGGACATTCTATGCAAACTTGGCTGTCTGTTAAAAAGAACAGCATCCCCATCCTCCAAATGACGATCAACTATACAACCGTATTTAAGCTCCTCAGCAATGCGTTTTCTGTAATTACCTATCAAAATTCTGAAGTATAAAATATCGGTTAAATCATGTCATCATAAAATAAGAAATTAGTCAAGAAAACACTAGTGTGATGACCAACTTCATTGAACCATCTGGATATCTGACCATCCTTGCTCCTGGGTATTTAAAGGGGCCATTACTGACACACTGCCTCAACTTCTCAATATTATGGTGGGAGACACGTTCAGGATAAGTTAAAATCCGAGCCATATGGATGGGTATTGCTACCTATATCCACAGAAAAAAGTTCAAACAAGAAAGCTAAAATAACCCCACAACTTGGTCAAGTCTAGCAAAATGCATAACCTCGGTAATTTTCAGATTGGGGTCTGGGGATATAACAGTCCTGCCAGTATACTCAACACGCTTCCCTGATAAGTTCCCACGAAAACGCCCCTGCTTCCCTTTAAGGCGCTGAACAAAACCACTTAAGGGTTTGCTTTTTTGCTTTTCTTGTTCACTGTGAAGGCGAATATCACTATTGATATAGAGTCCAACCACACCTTGAAGGTCATCCCATGATAACTGCATATAAAATATCAAAAGTATGCAGAATGATATCCCAAAACAAACCCAAAAAAAAAATCATAAAATTGAATAGTGGATAATAGTCATGAGCTTCAAATATAGAAATACAGCAGAAATTTTCTTTTCTGAAAAGTGAGATGTAAAATGATATTAAATAGCTGTTGAAATACAAGAAAATCACGTAAAGTCGCAGCAATAAGATGAAAACAGATCCATAATCTAAGACTCAGAGCTGGATAATAACATATAGATTCCAGTTAGTTTGACAACAGAGAAGTTTGAAATAAATTGTTGTGGATTGACTACAAACAGATCTTGAGAATCATAGGAGAAAATAATGCAGAGATCTGCAGCGTAGAACGAAAATTACAAAGCACAGAGAAGGCATCCAATAACAAAGGTTTTATAGAACGATCATTATAGGCCATGCATACACATAAATTTTTTTAAAGAACTTGAGAAGATGTCTTTAGTTAAGAGGGAATATAAATCATAAGAATGGTACAGAAAGTGATATGGAACACCCAAAGCAATGGAAACTTGTTCAAGACTAACGCAGAAATCAGAAAAATAATAATTGAGAACACAATACACGAGAAAAGCACTTTTATTGACAATTGAAGTTACAAACACTACAAGTCACATACATAAACAAGACTCTCCACTTTACCAGGTGTTTGTTATCGACTTTCTTGCCTTCCAGCAACTCAGACCGAACACTAGCATTTGCTTGAATAATTTGCTTTAACCTCTCAGTTATGTCATTTTCATTGCTGAAACATAGAAGAATTATTATTAACATCACATGCCACACGAGTTATTCAAAAAGGAAAAAGAAAAGTAGTCACAACATATTGTGAACCTCTGTGATCCATCCACAATTACAGAAGGACGAATGGGTATAGGTGGCACAGCAATGCCTGTTAGGATGAGCTTCTCGGGTCTATCATGTAGATAAAATAACTCACAGTCCTGAAGACCAGCAAAATGGTGTACATTGTACTTTAGGAAGAACTTGTAAGAGGAAGGAAATATTCAAGAAGTTCAAGTGCACATAGGCAAACCTCTTCAGGAATCCTTTTAAAAAGAGAAAGAACTTTGACAGGGTTAAGAATATAACTAGCCGGACTAAAGGGAGCCCTAGACTCTTTTGCATGTAAAATAGCAGATCTACATTCTTCCAAGAATCCATCACCTAGTTTTGAACGATCATGAATAATGGTCACTGCAGAACCAGCCTTTTTCACCATACCTTAAAGTCACAACACATCAAATTCATCAGTACCAGCTTTTGTTTTCACAGAATTCTGAAAACTAAAAACATGTATAACGCAAAAATGAGAAGATATTATCCCTTCAATGTTGAAATGTTATCCACAAATTTTATCAACTTTAACTTATCATTGAAGCAATTAACTGTTTTATATAGGATCCTTAAGCAAGAAAATACAATTGAGAAAAGAAAAATCTTGAGGGATCTTTCAAGCATACTACAGCCATTTTATTGCACTTGTCCATAAGTCAAAGGAAAGAAATATATCAGCATATGACAACCATGCACAACAATTAGCTAAACAAACAATAAGCTTCCAGTGTTTTCATCTCAAAAGAAACTTATAACAAAAATCATCTGTTATTATAGAAGGAGCAAACCGTTCATGAATCCACATCGCCAGCACTTGACAGCTTTACTGCTTGCCATGGTACTACACTTCTTCACAATCTGCTTTACAATATCACCCTTCCTCAAAGAATCTATCTTGGGATTTCTTATCTTCTTAATGTGCAATTTGCATTGTTTATCCTCCAGAAGTATACGAGAACAAGACTGCAGAAAAAATTTAGGCATTTGCAGCAAACATAACAATGTAAATAAGCATTTGAAAGCGTCACTAAAGCATCATGCAAATAATTTTACTGCAAAATCAAACATTACCTTGCAAATACACTTCAAGATGTCCAAAATAGTACTCATATACCCAACATTATAAACTGGCAATGTAAGTTTAACATATCCGAAGTGCCCTGGACAATCAGCAAAGCTCCCACCACATGTTCCACACGTTGAATTTTTATTTGCAGGTCCCTGACACCAAAACAGAAGAGTATCTGTTATATTTAAAGTTGCCTTCTCCATTAACACGCAATAACAAAATTATTTAACTAACGGACTAAAACGAAACACGGAAATGATATACATTCAAGTATACGAAAACATACACAAAAACTTATGTAAAGTGAGCACATACCATTCGGGCATCCAACAAGCCGCCTTCAATGGGCTTTCTGTTGGGATCATAGTACTGTCCCAGATACACTTGACATTCCGCAGCTTTTAGAACCTCAGCTTCAGACATTGTACAAAATTGCATGCTTTTACTGTAAAGCATCATCATGAAAAATCAATCAGCCCACTTAATGATGTTTAGAAGACAAGAATAGAGGGGAAAGAAACATCTTGTATAAGAAAAGAAAAGAAATGACTTCAACAATGGAAGAGCATATAAGCAACAAGCAGGCTGCTTCAGAACGGAAGATCAATCAAGAAAACATGTTTGAACATAAAAAGTTTACGATTAGATGGAATTGATGAAGAGAAGACAAACTCACATTCTGCGGGGACCCACATCCTCAATGTAGGGCTGTTTCGTAAACACTATGTCTCGGGGTTTCTGCTGCATTTCTGAGCTTTGCAACCGATGCCAGCCGATAATAAAACACCAACTTCAAGAGAAATATGAAGAATGAAAATAACTCAAGTAGTTATTTTCATTCTGAATTGTAAGAGAAATATGAAGAATGAAAATAACTCAAGTAGTTAATGTTGTGTTGGGAGGACTTTGGAGAAGTTAATCACTAATAAAACACCCAAAGAAAAATTGAGACAAGACACATAACAGAATCCACCGCCGGTATCCAGACAGAAACCACAGGCGAAGCTCAGATGATGGTGCGAGACAATCGCACCAGTAGCGGACACCTTCGAAACCCTAGTCCGCCGTAAAACCTCTTGCGTCGTTTAATGTTCGTCGAATGGTGGTGGGAGATTCTGCAACAACCGGCGACGCAGCAACTTGTTATGGCATGCAACTGGTACGGTACCCGAACCCACGCTTCTCAACTTTCTCACTGGTATAAACACTAGCGACTTGAGGTTTATGTAAATTTTCTGGTGATCACTCTGTTTCCGATTATCTGTGCCACTCTGTTCCTTATTGTAAAGTAGCGCCGACTGGTGAGTGCAAATAAAGAAGGGTCGATTAATTCCATAAGAAATGGTAATTAGTATTACAAGGAAGCCTTATTCTTTTTAATTCTTTTTCCAGAGGGTGATTTTTCTAATTTAACTATCTTATTTTCAAAATATCATCCGGATAAACAAAAAGACTTTTAGAAGCATTTTATTTTAAGGGTCCTGACTTAGCATGGATTAGGTCCCTCTTTTTTATTTATAATCTAAATGAGTCTCGAAAAAAGATAAATATAGCTTCTAATTGGCTAATTCAATTGGTAGAGTATATTACTCATATAT
>JANKYE010000008.1:1049752-1062045 GCA_032467995.1 Erythroxylum dillonii | reverse complement strand
CAATATATTTTTATACATTACGTAATAATACTAGTAAATAAGTTAACAATATCTCATTTTTACTTAATTCATGTTAATAATTAATTTGATATTTTATTATTAATAAATAAAATATTATAAGTAATTTATTAATAATCATAATTATTCATTACGAAGTCCAACGAATCCATGAAATAGAAAAAATTATTTCACATTAGCACCAAGTCTAGCAACTGATATGACAAAAATTTTAATTAACTCTAACAATGACTAACTAATAAAACATAAAAAATTAATCAGCACTAACACTAAATCCAACAAGCTAACATGAAAAGAAAATTAATCAACATTGATTTGGAGAATATTAGTTGATATGACTAAAAAAATCAATAAATAAATGTTGATTAACAGTAAATATAAATCAATCAATTTCTATATATTTACAAATTATGAATTATAAATAAAATATTAAAAATTTGTCCATATTACTTATTAGTAAGATTGGATAATAGATAAAAATTCACAATTTATTGTCCAAAGGAGTTTCTATGGGATTGGTGAAATTATTTGAGAGTTTGATATCTTTTACTCACAGTTCTGACAACTTTTGAAATTCCTAGGCATTCCCATTGATCACGCAATAATGATGTGAAGTCCAAAGTTTCACAACCATATCATATTGAAGTGGCACTATTTCCACGTGCTTTGGAAGTGGGTGGACTAAATCTCATTGATCTCAAAGTTCCACCATAACTTCAAATTGTACAAATAAAGTTCATGCAGATTTAAATGGCAAACACAGGACAATTAACTAAATTCGTATTCATAATAAAAGGGAAAAGAAAAGGAAGAAACTAGCATCCGTACCTATCTGGATCAAACCCCGTGGCTGAAAATGCTGCGATAGCTTTAGAAATGATCTCGTTGACAACTCTATGCAAATTTCTTGACAAATAGCGTCCTTGGGAAGCAAAGCACAAAACAAATTTCATATCCAAGTAAAACTGAAAAATATACAAGAAAATGCTGCGGATTAGCAACCAATTCAGAAACTAAACTTATGAAGAAGTGATGCAAGATTTGCGTGCCTGTCGTAGACCAAGAGGACCTAGAGGTCTTGGGCCATCCTCAATATCATCCCAAAAGCTTTGATCTTCTGAAAGCCATAAGATAACTGTTTCTGTAAGCCTCATCAACAGCAATGTAGCAAATCGTTCCCTACCTACAAACATATCAGCTGCTATACTAGCCATCCGGTTCAGTTTCAGAAAAAGTTCCTGCATTTAACAAATTTAGAAAGAGTGACAATTGTTAGCTGTCAAAGAGAAATCGAGGAAAGAAAATTTAGTAGTCTTTAATGCAAGTGCATATACATTTGCATTTTTAGGTGATTCAATATGTAATATCCAGACCTAAAATGCTGAAACTTGGCATCGAAGTCATGTAAACAAGAACATTGGAAAACATTATTTACAAATAAACCGAGACAAAGAAATCAAAAGAAACATGTGGAGATATAAATCAAGTGAATCCATTTCATTATCAAGAAATAGCCCAATTCTAAATTATTACATAGCACATTCCAGCATCAACAGATAAAAGTACAAGTAAAAACTTAAAGATATCAACACGAGGAGCATGACTTGTTTCAACGCAAAACTGAATATTTTCACTATAATGAAAAGTGATGATATCTACAAAAGAAAATCCCAACAGAACAATTTGGATCTCTATTGAACAACAAATATCTATCTCAAAACAACCTCAAATGGGAAAAGGGAATAGCTCCAGTGATAGGCAACCTTGAAGCAAAATTGAATATATTGTTCATAATGAAATGTAATGATATATTCAAACAAAAATCTCAACTACAAGAGAGTTTGTATCACTATCGAACAAATATCAATCTCAAAACTACCTAAAATGGGGACAAGAAATAGGCAACCCACCCAGGACCTTAGGGTCCTGTTTGATTCCCATTTCCCGTCTCCTAGGGTCTAATCCCTTCCAAGGTGAAAAAGAATCTCAAATGGAATAATCGATTGATGTCAGACAGAGGTCAAGGGTTATCTTGCTTTACATTCTTCCATATCAAAAGGAATGTGTTCATGTTCATTGTCAAAGATCTTGTGGCTCGTGTCTGCTTCCTCTAGGAAGCAATGAGCAAACTTCTCTCCAGCATTTATTAGGAATTTTAAATGTCACATGGACATATGAAAGATAACTTCTTGGGTAGGCAGGGAAGGATACTTACTAATTTTAAATGAGTGATCAAAATCCTCATCTAGAAGATGTGGTGTCTTTTAAATGAGTGTTTGAAATCCTTATCTGGAAGGTGTGGTGTGTTTAACCATGATAACATCCACCACTAGGATTGCTAAGAAGAGAGGTAAGCATTATGAGAGTTTTAGAAACCAGAGGAGATATCCATGAAGGTAAAGATAAAAGGACATTTATCAGTGAGATGGAAGTTCATTCAAAGACAAATGTTGAGGATCTTTGGCAACAAGCTTTGCGTAGTATTACACAAAGCAACAATGAGTTGACAACAAGGGCACATACTTTCAAAAGAACGAGAGGATTGTGTTCTCCAGAGATGAACAACCTAGGGTTAACAGCTTTATCCATTAGAAACTGCATGCCTGCTCCCATTGAGACCTTCAAACCAATGTTAAATTGTGGGGTAAAACAAATGGTTTTCCTAATTTGACTTAAGCATCCATTGACACAATGATACCAATCAATTCCTACCACTTACTCAGTAATAACATCCTTTTTCCTCAAACCCTGATAAATGATTTCATCGACTCCAGGATGGAAGGTCTTATAAAGCTAGCAAAGATTGTACATTCATAATTTAAAGGAAATAGAATATGAACAGCGATCCATGACCAAAGAATAAATGAAACTTATTGATCTAGTGGCACTTAAGATGTCTTCAAATAAAAAGGTGTATGGCTCCAAAAAAAGCACCTTGTCAGGCAAGTTAACAAGTTTTATTGAACATGTAGCCATAAAATGTATTACAAAACAAGAACTGACTTTCAATAAATATGGAGGGTTAGAAGTAAACAGTAAAAGTTTCAATAACTGATCCCAAGTAATTGCTTCCTGGTGAACAATGATATTGCCATCTAGAAAAGCTTCAAATCTTTTTCCAGTTTGAACAAAGGAGAGTTTAATAAGAACACTCAACGAGTTACGAATCCTTTCTATTCAGATTCTTCCATGCAAACCACAAATCATTGATTATATCATCGACAATTTAAAGCATTGGCACAACAACAATGGAGGCACTAAGGATAACATTTCTATACATTTATCATGAAGATAGAGTGAGAGAGAAAGAGACAGCACACACACACACTTGCATTGAGGGAATGGGGAAGTGGTGGTTTATCAGAGCATCAATAACTATAGAAAGTACCTGAAATATTAGAGATGGAAACCAATCCACCTCATCTGCATTGCCATCCATGTTTATATACATTTCTGCGGTAAGATGGCTGTCACCATCCTCTGTAAAAATGAGATCTAGCGCATGCTGTCGACAGAAAGTATCTTTTAATCTGTCAACTGAGCTGACGAGTCGTTTCCTCCATTCCCGTTGTTCAGGATGACGATTTTGTCTGTCTAAAGGTCGCCTTCGGTGATCATCCTTATAATTACCCTGAGTTACAAGAGATAGTTTCATGGCTGCACGAGGCAATAGTTCATCTGCTAGTAATGACGCATTGGCTAGCAATGCTATCTGTTGGGCCTCAGTCTCGGCCATTCTCACAATTTTACTTCCAAAACCTTCTAAATTTGCTTCTTCTTCCATCGAACCTGGTAATGCTTTTATGAGCATGTTGATATACGAGTTGAATACTTGAAACAAACCTTCCAATGTCTGCCCTCCTAACTGCATACTTAATAGTGGTCCTACATCCTCAAAGAAATCCTGGAGAAATGATTACCCAGATGAAAGAAGAATCAATCAACATCAATTAGAAACCAGATATATCATATGAAGTATGACTCAACTGAGAAGCATCACAAAGATTAGTAAATGGTAACGTATCTTTACAGAAATTAAACACTGAATACAGAGGACTTTCACATCAATATGAATGAGAATATGAGAGACAAGCAGAAAGCACCTTTCAATGCTTGTTCTGTTGAAATTTTCTCAACAAAAAGAGAGAGAGAACTAAAAACAATCAAAATAATTGAAGCACAAGCCTAACTTTGAAGGACTATATCAACCATAAGCATTTGCCAGTGATATTGTGCCTAAAAGAATGTGAAGACTTACACTTAACCAGGTCACATTTTCTTGCCAGGAACAGGGAAGTTAAATTGTCTACTTGGTCAGTATCCATAAAAAGAACAGTAACCAATTTAATTTATAGAAACCATCCGTGCATGAGAGCTAGAACTCTAAGACAAAACAGTCTCTTAAATGAGTATAATTCTCTTTTCAACTTGATAATGCATTTAATGTACGGAGAGACATAAGTCAATGCTGACCTGGACCATTACATTAAACCGATGAGCACTACTTGTAAGTTTGTGCTGATATCCTGAAGTATTAATAAGAGATGTAACAGAAGAACGGATTGATTGTCGAGTCCCTGTAGGAGTATAAGTAAGCAACCAATCATCAGCAGCAGCCAAAGCAGCAGTGCTCTCTTCAATACGTTTAAGATTAGCATCTAATGCCTGCTCAACACTAGGCCGGAAGAATTTTAGAAGAACAGGACAAAGTGCTAAGCCACGTGCTTCCAGCAAAGAGCAATGACCCAAAGCTATTTGCACGCATTCTGCAGCAGCTCGTAAACCTCCAGCAGCAGCTGATGAAGCTAATGCATGCCTTTTAACAAGAACAGCAAATGTCTCCGTTTGGCTTGTAGCCCACATCACAAGCTCAGAAGCATAAGCTGGTTCTTTACCAAAGATTGTCAATGAATCACTAGCAGCTTGAGCAATAGCAGAGAAAACTATCTGTGATAGAGCAGCAGTATATGCTCCTCCATATGATGTACTTGATGGGCGCAAGCTTTGCATGTTATACTGATATCTTTGGTAATGTGCATTGAGAAGTAAAGTATGAGCACGAGGGCCATCACCAAGCTTCTTAAGAGCTGATATAGCTGCACGAAGTTCGCTGCCACGGGTAGAAGGTTGGCAAGCAGCTTCAGCAAGTTGATCCCCCAACTTTTTCCTGCGCTCCATGATAGATGTCTGTAAGGATGTAAGCACATCAGGATTCAAAAGCTTTTTCTCTTTTGCGTCAGAGACTAGATGTTCTCCTTCATCAAGGGCTTCAAGAGCTTCATCCACTCTTCTCTCAGCTAACAAAACATCCAGGAGATCAGGAAATTCCACGGACCACTTTTCAAGTTCAGAAGATTCTCTATCTTCTGTAATCAATGATCCATCTGCCTCAATGCTCCCAGAAGGTTTAACAGATAGGGAATCAATTGGCACTCCCTCTGCCAAGCTGTGAATTAACGTAGCCTGAGTAGATAGCAGGTTTCTGATTGAAGAAAGCTCCCCTTCTAAATCTGAAATCTCCTTCGACGTACTGTAAACAAGAAGTCAAAAACAACTATAAATCCCAAACTCTAAGGTGATACCTAAGATTCTGCGCCAGAATAAATACGGGCCACAGACAGATAAAAATTGCAACTAAAATGTGATGAAGTCACCCAATTAACTCACAAGCGCAAATCACGAATGTACACCACAACCAATAAAAAAAGTTGTGCCTCAAGTTCAGTAGCCATTTCATTTTATAAACCAACCAGAACAAAATAATTGGAGAAACTATCTTGTTTACCGTATGAAAGCAGTGTAGTTAGCATAAACACTTTTACGCATTTCTTCAGCAGAAGCTTTCTTCAAATCCATAAGATAAGAGCACAATTGCCTTATTTCCTGCAAATAGGGAAATAATATAACTTTGTCTTGAACAGAGAGAAAATAAAATTGAAAAAGCCAAAGAAACCTTGTCGTTGAGAGAACACTTGGATTGAACAAAAGCGTCGGGGTCGAACTTATCGGACTTGAAAACATTGAGACCTTCCTCCACTTTGACTCCATTTTCCTTGACTCCCGTTCCTCGAGACCGACTACTCGTTTTCGCAGCCGATGCCATTACAACTTCCACAAGCTTGTGAGATTCACAGATCCAATTTCAAAATTCAAGTTGACTAAGGGTTTTCTAGCGTTGGTTTGTTTGTATGAAAGAAGAAGAAGGAAGAGGAAATAATTGAGAAGAGTTGGTGACGAAGAGGAAGAAGGAGAGAGAAAGTTGGGGGAAAGCCGAAAGCGTGCGTGCGTTGTCTGTATGTGTTGTTTGGGCTGTTTTTACTGCTGCCTGTAACAGAAGATGAATTTAGGTTTGGACCTCCGATTGACTCGTCCTGACTCACTGCCTTAAAAAAAAAAAAAAAACACTTGTTAATAATTATCTTTTTTTTTATTTTCAATTAACTACCGATAAAACTAAATGGTATGAATGAACAAAACAATACACGGACTCGGGACATCAGCTTACGCTTAACTTGAAAGGGGAAGAAGTAGGAGGAGATTGCGGAGCGTTTGGTCACCCGCCGATGGCAGTTGCAACAGAACCCTTTCCGTTTTTGCATTTTTTCTTCTCTTACTTTCCCCAAAGACATTCTGTTCTACTTACCAATCATTTCGAGCTATGGATACTTTTCTGATAGGGCTAAACATTACACACGAGCTGCTTGGCATTACCATTTTATGATTAGTTATATAATTATTTTCATAACAATTAACCCCTTTTGGTAAATGCATAAGTAAGTTGAAACTTTGAACCTTTGAATTACCATTGGATAAAAGCAGCTTTCAATGTTCCACATGGTCACTACAACTGAAATAACGTGCCTTTTCAATCGAAGCAAGGAATCATCGAATTCCTCATGATGGTTTTAAAGTTAAATCTCTCTTTTCACAATTTTCAGTCAACATCTTGCATAGTTACCAGACACCACATAAAAAGCAAGATTAGTGGTTTCTCTTCTGATCTGAAAAATTTGGAATTGTAATACAAGGTCTCTAAGCTATAAAACATACTCAGTTTGGTAGATATGTTCTTTATAATCCCGCAAGTTAAAATATGTGTTTCAAGTAACCAAGGGAATACGCAATACATTTCTCTTCTTTTCTTTCTTTGTAGCATCACATAATTAGTCTGAATGTGGATAACTTAAAGGTGTCTTCCTATAATTGGAACCCTCCTAAAACACTTCGTTAGAAAAAAAAAAAAGCATCGCATAATTGGCAGTTCATCAGTAGCTTCCACGGATCTGTTTATCCGATGCAAGTCACCATACATTACTCCCCCACAATAAAGGAAAAGATTTTTTCCTGAAAATAAATAATAATACTGATAAAACCTCCAGTGCGACAGCTAAGCTGTATACCTACAATTTCCTTCCGATTGTTGAGTGGGTCAGCAAAATGAGCCAGAGGAGAACAGTGGCAGGCTTGATTTAATAGGCTATCTAAGTAGACCATGCGTTTCCAGCTCCCAACTCATTTCAAACTTAGCATCCATAATTCCTTATGAAGTAGTTAAGAAAGGTGCTGGAATGCCGAAACAATCACCTTCAGAAATTAAAAACGTGTACTGAAGTTTTTCATCACTCGGTAAAGCAAACATAAGAACGAATTACATCATTAAGCTTCTGACTTTGATAAAAATGCAGACAGTGAAAGATCTACCTCATTTAACTAAATTTGAAGCCACAATAGATATTCATGCGCATCAAAAGGAATGGTATTGACAATAAAGAGAAAAAAATAGACGCAAACAATTATTTTCTATAGAAAGGAGGGAAACTTATAAATTCATCATTGCAAAAGAAAAAGCTAATATAGGCAGAAGAAAAGGCAAATACGGATTTCATCGGCTCAAGGTGGGGACAATTAAAATGCAGAAAACCAAGTCATAATATGGAAATGCTGATGACAAATGCTGTTTGAGCAAACCATAGTTCTAGTTCAAACTCAAGAGCTCCACAAACAGATAAGTTGCAAAGAAACTAAATACTACTGGATAGATTAAACTATAATATTGGAAAGTAGGAATTAGACTTGAAAGGTTCTAGCCTATAAGGATTAGCATTTTCAAGCTTCTCACGAGAATTCCTCAGCAGGAACTCCCTTGTTTTGACAGCTGTAAAAGGACTAAAACAAGACAGAATAGATCCCAAGTAAAACACAACAAAGTATAAATTGCAAGATTTTTAAATGTCTTCGCTCCATTAGCTTGCTCACGTAGAGCACCCAATGCACAAGCTATTCCAAACAAGTGAAACATTTTTCTTCTTTGTGAAATACCTTAGGGATATTGGACAGAACTCCTCATTCAATATTACAAGTAACATAGTTGTGAAGATGGAACAAGTTCAAGTAATGAATGTAAATAGACTTCTTCCTAGATTCCTTTAATAAGGTCTAATATGAAGCTTCAAGGTTTGACAGGAGAAAGGCAGTATGGTGCCACACCAAAGTCACCTTTATCAGTTTACAAGTCATACTTCTTCCACTCTTACCATTCAATCAACCCAAGGTACACCAGAAAATGATGATGTTTACATGATTGGTAAATGGGTACAAAGAGTTCAACTCAGAGGAAGGAATTAATCCATAAACTTTAATACTTCACATGTTAAAAAAAACCAAGTCCTAATCGATTTTCAAGCATCAAATTCCTAATCCCAGGAAACTCTTTCAAATTCATGGCAAGAAGAGTTGACGACTAGTAGATAACACTTATTGGCAGCAATAAATGATCAATCATAATGGAAAACAAACCACTTGAAATAATTTGTCAAAGTGAAGCCCTTAACCAGCTTAATACCTTCATGCATTATTGCCAAAGACAACATAATTAACAAATGCTAGCTATAAGTGTATGCTAAGGTTTTTACCCCCATAAAAGCAACAAATCCATAAGGATGCATGGGCCATATTGTGACGCAAGTATCAAATAGTGATGCAAGTAAATTCCTCTGATGATTAATACCTGATAATTTAAGGGGCAACATCGTCAAAAAGAACTTTATAGAATCTTTTTCGTTCTTCAGGGTCAAAGAGGCCTCCTTGTTTATCATAACTATCCTCTCGGTCAGATGTATCAATGCTCCTATCCTTCCGTTTGGCTGACTGTACAGAAACAATGCCTTTCTTCCTCCTCTTTTCCTGATTAAGTAAACAGTGTCTACGATTATATTCATGGAGCCCTTCCTGCATCAGTTCCCCAAATTTATCCTTGACAACAACTAGTGGATCCTTGTCAATCAATTCTGATCCACTATATCCTTCTCTAAGAAGAACAGTATAAATTTGATACCTATTTGAGACATAGAATATACCAGGATATTTAAGTAACAACACATTCAATTTCTCTGGTAAATTGAATTCTCTACTAAAGTGACCTAGTTTCAAAATTGATGCCTTCTTCCACAATGTCAGTGACAGCAACTCATGTACTAAACCTACTGTTCTTTTTTCCATTTCCTTTGACCCTTCCAACAAACCTCTTGCATCTGCATAAGGTGATATGTAAGGAGTGGAATTAAATTCACAGAAACTTTCCCATGATTTAACCCAGCTTGAAGGCAACGAACATGTGAAACAAGGATTAGACCCCTGCTTCAGTGCTGAGGATTCAACAGTAGATACAGCCAGCTCTGGTTTCCATGACAACAGCTCAATCTCCATGGAACTTCTTCTTCCAATATGGTTAACAATTCTAAACATATCAGGATATTTAGGTAGGATTCTAATCACGTAATCGTCTGGAAACCCAAAATTTCTCTTCAGCTCATTAAATTTTGTAACATTAAGCCTTTGATTCACGCTCATCATCAACAATTTTGTCAACTTTTCAACAAAAACAGGTTCCTGTATTTCTTTAACAGATTCCTCCTCCTCCACCAAAGACATCAACTTTTTTGTTAATCGAACATAATACTCATCGTCCTGGAGATAGATTTCAAAGCAACAAGGGTACTTCTTGAGCCAATTGATAGCTTTGCCCTGAAGATCAAGAGTCTTGAACTTTTTCTGGAGATATTTAGCAGGTACCACCTGATTTGGAGATCGAAGTACAATATTCTTGATTTGATTATTAACTATCCATCTCCGGTTTCGTGACAGAGCATACTCAAGGTCAAGGTCCTTTTTCATGGACCAAAGAGAGAAGTTTCGAAGAACATAACGAAGTGATGATACACCATTCGTTCTACGACTGTAATGAGTTCCTATGTGGTTAATGATGCTGTTAATCAACATTTAGTTCCCGCATTTTTACAAGTAAAACCTGCAAAATGACTTTTACAAAAGAAAAAAAGGAGGATGATAAGAAAATAAAGTATTGCATTGCACTTTCACAGTGCATGACAAGAGAATCAGCACTAGACGAATTATTAGAAACTCATAAACAAGATAACCAGTCAAACAACTCACATTCCAAAAGCAATGAAATGATGTGAAAAAAAAATGGAAATTCTCCTAATAAATTCATCAATTATTACCATTGACATGCCGATATAAAGCATAAGAACTAAAAAGAAAAAAGGAGGCCCAAGAAATATAAAGTAATTTAGGATATAACAATAGAAAATATGAGGAACTAAGAAAAGGAAAAAATATGCAAAAGAAGATTAACCCGTGTACTGAAATGCCTCCAGAAAGAAGAAGCAAAACCTTTTTCTTCCCATTGATTATTCCAAATCTAATTCTTGATTCTTCAACAAAATTGCAAGTTAACGATTCAACACAAGTGGATTCAACACAAGTGGACCCTTTGCCTGTGTCGGCTACAAATTTGACTTTCTAACAAGTCAAAAAAGGTAACAAACTTTAATAATGTCGGAGCAAAACAAAAGCTAGATTCTGGTAAATCATGAAAATCAGTGAAAATGGAAGAAGGGAATTGAAGGACTTACATTGGAGGTGATGATGAGCTGACAAAACTTTGTCATCTGCTTCAATTAGTAAAACACTTGATTTCTTCTTACTTCAATGGAGAATACCGATGAAGGCCGCTTAGGGAGGATCGCGGATTTGCTTATGGTTCAGCCGCTAAACTCACATGGGGCATTTGGCAAAGTTTTAAATACCAGACCAGACATCGAACTGATCAGGTAAAGGGTTCAAGCTGAACTTAATGAAGTAAGGAAGATAAGAGTTGAATTAGCTCACCTTGTCAAATTAGAAGACAAATAAGTATAGTGAAAAACCATCTCTGTTCTGTTTGGAGCAATTCATCTAACGTTGAATTGACCAAAAAAGAAAAAGCAGAGAATAAATTTGAAGCAACTCATAAAGAACCATCAACGGAAAAGCCACATTGAGAATACATATATCGTCACTGTTATCTCATGTTCACTAAGCTATGAAAGTCCACCCATTAGATTCTAGTTCAAATTCAGCAGGCATATTGAGAACCAATATGATAAGAACGACCCGTTCCTAATTTTTCAATTATAAACCACAAAAATGAATGGTATTGCAGTAACATTTACCATTCTGTCTTCCCTTTCACTTCCATTTATGCATTAATCACTCTCCCACTTGAGAAAGTAAATTTATGATGGAATCATGGAAGTTGAGAGCGTTAAGACAAATCAACTAAGAAATTACATCTAACATAAACAGTTGAGAGCGTTAAGCCAAATCAACTAAGAAATTACATCTCACATAAACAATGAAAATATTAACACCCAATTCCTTTTCCATGTTTTTTTATCGTTGCCCATGAACGTAAAAAAATGAAACCAAAAAAGGTGTGTACTCACCAATTGATGACAACCAAAGACAGACAGACGAAGCAAAATAGGGGCCTTGGCAGTAGATAGCGTAGAGAAACCGAGCCGTTTCTACTTTTTAAGGAACTAATACTTAAGCGGACGTTCAAGTATTAATTGGTCTGCAATTTGGACTCATAGAAAAAGGGATGTCACTGACCATTGCCAAATTGTGAAGCCCTAATTAACTTTTTTGAAGTTTTATAAGTACTTTCTCCGTCACAAAATATATTTTTTAAATAAATATTTGACTGTAAAATAAAAATATATTTTTAATAGATTTTTTTTGATAAAATACAATTTTTTAAGAAGATCAAATTTAAAGCTTTTCAAAAAAATACATTTTCAGTAAATTTTTCATATCAATTAATTAGCCTATTTTTAGTCCCTTTTATTTTTATATTTTACACATAATTCTCACAAACTCATTTTCCTACTTATTATATATTTAACTATTTACTCGACTAGATATTTATTTTG
>JANKYE010000008.1:1014935-1034472 GCA_032467995.1 Erythroxylum dillonii | reverse complement strand
ATCATTTCATTAATCTATTATTTGTCCTAACTTGAACCATTTGGTTTTTTAAAACTCAGTTCTATGTAACATAATGCCATGCACTGTACATTTGTATGTGTACATAGATATACTTCAAACTTATATTTGACCTTATTTGTGAAATCAACATCGTTAAACTCACATTTGTTGAATTTATGTTTTGTCTCATTTCTTTCCTTTTTGTTTTTTTGAAATAAATGAATCTATAGTCGCTATCTTTTAGATGCGTATTGAGTAAATCTCTGGATTGACGCAATAGTCTGCAAATCACGTCAACCGGATACTCTGCACTAGGCAAGTTTTGTACAATAAGCTCAATCGAGAGAGCGTAAATAGGGGGCATCAAACATAGAACCTTTTAGCCTCATACTCTTTCACTTTACCAATTCGATTATTCCTTAGGGGGCTTTTTTTTCTTTTTCATTTACAAAAATGTTATACATTTTTTTTTGTCAAATATCCAATCTATATAAACTACACGGACATGCACATTTGTTCTTATTAATAATAAGAATCTTGATTTTGTTACAAGAAAATGTATATAAAAAATACATTAACATAATATAATTTTAAAATGTCATAAAAAAGAAGTGGATATGTTTCAGACTTTATCATAGATTTCTATTTTCTTTTTATTAATATTTTCTTATTTCAATATACTAAAAGTTTTTTTAAAATAACTAGATAAAATATATTTATATTAACAAAAACTACTTGACCAAATTTTGTATTAAGTCACTAGAGAATAATTCCAACTGTTTTCTTTTAATTCAAAAGTCCATGGATTCCCAAAAATTTTACTTTCATTTTTATTTTTAATAAAAAAGAAGTGGGGAGCATTGTAGTGCTTTAGACGCCACGGACCCAAGAAAGAACAGTATGGAAAATTCAAGATGCTGACTTTTGAGTGTCATAACGAAAGCTATGAAGCACGGTAACTCTGCCCGTGGACGCCTACTCAGTCATCCTCCAAACTTGTCTTTGCGCCATTCTTATGGTAAATACAGACATCTGTTAAGGCTATTTTACTACATAAAGTTTCGTTTCGTTCTGTATGTCAGAGCCATGGTATCTTCTAGAAGCTTTTAATAGGATGCTCGTCTTTGCGTTACAGCCTAACACGACAATGAACCTTCCACGCATGCTCCTAGAAAAAATTGAAATTATGAATTTGTTTTTACCATTAGTCATCTATATTTATGGGTGTAACGATAAATTATTTCTAAGGTGAGGGAGATTTATGCCGTACATACCGAATTAGGTTACGCGTGGAGTTTGGAACAAGATCTTCTGTCCAAATTTACGGTGTTTTATTGTGTTTAGTGAATTTCAGCCATTCATTTATACGGGTCTCGCGTGAATTCTACATAAATAAACGTGGGATCCGTATAAATGAATGACTGAGATTTACTGAACACAATAAAACATCATAAAAAATGAACAAAGGATCTAGACTCGCGGAGTTTAATTAGGATGATAACTCGAATAGGCTATTCTGCTGAATCGGGTCTGGTCGACTCTAGCACCGGCCCTTCCTTCGGTTGGCACGCTTTTTAGAGGGGTAAGAATTTTATCGATGTTGATAGAAATCAACCTTCGAGATGAAAGGGTTGGTGTAGTCAAACGTAAGACCTTCATGAATACATTTATTTATATATAAAACAATGTGCTTTGTAATATAATAATTTATAGTTGGGCTGGGCTTGATCTTCTTGGACTTGGGGCCTTTCTAAGTCTAATTTGGCCCATTACTAAGACTAAATTTATAAGAAACACCAGAACGAGCAACTGCTGTTTGTCTTGACATTAGTATTTTGTAAGGAAATAGTTACTTACAGGGATAAAAATCTCGCATCTTTAATATCCCTCATTTACCCTCAAATGATCGATCCACACAACTTTTTCTCCAAACTTTGAGAACAAAATCCCCAAATTGTCCCCTTTCGTACAAAACCACCCCTCGGCTCTTCTCTTCTTCTCGCAGCATTCTCCCCATCGTCTCTCCCTTTCTCTCTTCAATCTTTACACCGGCAACCTCCGGTTAACTCTCCGGTCGTGATTGGACCGCCACCGATCTCACCGCCCATGACTCTGATGACTCCTCCGCCGCTTGATGTAATTTTCCGAAACTTCACGTGGAGCTTGCTCCCTGCTTCTTATCACTTTATCTTTCTGTTTATGCGTGTGTTTGTTGTTTGAGTTCTGATTCAATTCGATTTGATTTTGATAGTGTAGATGATTGGCTGCTATCTGCCTCTCTTTCTCTCTCTCTTTTTCTTTCTCTGTATCTCTTTTCTTTTGTGACAGTGAAATTTGGATGTTTACTCTGTATGTTTCAGCACAATTTTTTTTTCTTGCGTCCCTAGCAAATTTTATGCTAGGGTTTCCATCAGCAGATCCGAGTTCTTCTCATTTTTGTTTCTGATTTGTTTGGTTTTATTTTCAATTTTTTAGCAGCAGCAAGAGGACGATGAGATGCTGGTTCCACATTCTGACTTCGTGGATGGTCCTCAGCCCATGGAAGGTATGCACTCCTATCTTTCTTTTCCATTCTTCAGTTCGTTTCCCGATAAAATGCAAGCGCACTCTCCGACTCCCAAAAAAAAAAAAAAATCGAAACCCTCACTCTCATCTTCACTATAATGTAATATCTATTTAAATCATTCGCTCATACTGAACAATTTATTGCGTGGAGAGTGAGTTTCAGGATTATTTTACTCTTGTTGTGTAATGTTCATTATTCTTTGTAGGAGGCATAGTGGAGTTTTAGATTCGGTAGCATAATTGATTGATTGGAGGGGATTTTGTGAGAAATTACTGAAATTGAAGTTTGGATAATGCGGAACTGTCAATTTATGGTGTCTTAGTTATTGAGTTGCTCAGTTATTGCTCTAGAGTGTTCATTTTCAATTTTTAAGACATTTCTTTTAATAGCATTAATCAATTTCTAAATTTATATCATGTTAATAGCGCAATCTGAGAATGTGGCTCCAGTGGACCCTCAGACGTTGGATGATCCACCTTCAGCAAGGTTTACATGGACAATTGAGAATTTTTCCAGGCTTAATACCAAGAAACTTTACTCAGATATTTTTGTTGTTGGTGGCTATAAATGGTATGTTGACATCTTTAATATTTTATATCCTCTGCATATTTTTTATTCATTTCATTTTGTTGATCTTTGAGTCTCACATTGCTAGGAGGATACTCATTTTCCCTAAGGGGAACAACGTGGATCATTTGTCAATGTATCTAGATGTTGCAGATTCTGGAACTTTACCATATGGATGGAGCAGATATGCACAGTTCAGCTTATCGGTTGTCAATCAGATTCACCAAAAATACTCAATCCGGAAAGGTATTAGGATGGTATTTGTGAAGTACAATTGTTTCAGTTTGCATCCATTCTTTAGTCATCATTTAGTAAGGTTGCCTAAAAATTATTGCACTAAACTTTGCCAACTGTCTTTGGGAGTTGAAAGCATGGACATTTTCTCCTTTTTACTTTGCATTGCTGAATGGAACTTGCAATCATTATTTTTTCTTTTCTATTCTTTTTAGAGGATTATCTTTATTTAGTAGCTGTATTAGTAATAGTAGTAGCAGTAGCAGTAATGGTGGTAGTAATAATAATAGTGGTAGAATAATAATTATCATTATTGTTGTGATTTCTACCTCTGCCTCTTTCTTTTGTGTGACATGATCAAATATCAAGTGATTATATTGTTTGGCTAGTGGTTTATATGATATTTTACATCTCTGAACCTAAACTTCTTTGAAGTTCAGGTTGAGGCATGTAATTCAAATTGGAATTTAGATTTAAGGGAATTAAGAATTGAATGGCCAATTCTTTGGGATGGTTGTTTGATTTGAATATTTAGCTACTTCTGCTACGTCTACTTTGTTCTTCGAGTTCATGATAATCTAAAAATGTATAAAATTTGTTGACTTAGGTGGTGCAAAGTAACACTATGAATCGTTCCTTCTATGGAACTTTTAATTCAAGACGAAAGGGAAACAAAAGGGCAAGAAAAGAAAACTCGATAGTTTTTGGCCCAATGTCAGATGCAAAGGTCAAGAGAATAAATGATCTTCTACATGCCAACTCTAGTGAAAATTATCAATTCTATATAGGGAGTGGTGGAAAGATTAGGTACAAATAAAATATCAGAATATATTCTTATTTGTGCGAATGAGTTCTCTTTCTATATCACTATCTCTTAAGGATGAACAGAGTCTTAGGTTTGTAAATGGGGCAGGGTTAAAATGAACTTGCAGAGTATCTTAGCTACTGCTAAACAAAAAATAGCATTAATTAACAGTTGACACTGTAAGTTATAGAATCTATTTTAAATGATTTGTTGCCTTGTGGGCTCATGTGGTGCGATTTTAAAAGTTTCATTCTTAGTTAGAACCATTGCATGTATTTTACATAGTCGTTTTCTTTTCCTGTCATTTGTCAAATTTAGAAGAAGAAAATCTTAATATTAAATGCAGTGTGGATTCTCTTTCATTTCCAATGGTAATTAAGTGCTATGTCACTTCTTGTTGGTTATGTTAATTAACTTTGTTGAAATTTTAATTATTATAGTCTACAAAAATAGAAGGACGTGACTTACCAGAGAAAAGTAGGAGATGCTTTGCTTTTATCAGTAAGACAGATCAGCATCCACAATGAGTAGTTTCTTCCATTGAGGGAGAGATCATTCCTGAGAATTACTCAATCTTGAGCATGGTTGAGTGACCACGTCATACTTGGTGAATCAATTGGTGAATCTTCCAATTGACAGGTTCATTAAGAGGTGGATGGTGTGGACGAAGTAGAATAACTTTTCAGTTGCATAGGATTTGTGGCATGCCTGAGGTCTCTGTCTAGCAATCCAAATTCTAAGAAAAGATTTCTATGAGAGAGAGAATTGATTTGGAAGGAAAGGGCATGCATGATTAGCTGGGCTGTGTGAATCCCGTTTCCCCTGTTTTGAGGAAATAGGACCTAATTTCCCCTTCCAAACAAAGAGAATATCACTATTCTGGTTTTGCTTTATCTTGATTCACAATATCTATTTTGTAAAAATGATTTTTGATAATTTGTTGATTCCCATCTTGTTTTGCATGCCTGTTGTGTGCTTGATATGCAATATATGTTTCTATCTTATGATGTTTGAGCAATCATTTACAACTGAGTTTTTGTTGCCATTCAATTTGTTGCAAACAGAATTTGTTGATAACCAAAGTCAAATGAGTATCCATTATGTGAAGAATAATGATGTCTTGAATCCCTTTTAGTTTCTTTTGGACCAAGTCTTTATAAAACATCATGATGTGCCATTTATGTGGATACTTTTCATCATGGGAATTCCGTCAAAATTTTCCTATAGAAGAAAATATGAATGTTTATTCATGTCTCTGATGTTGGTTAAAAAAATGTTGTCGCTTATGATCATTATCAATTACTTCTGCAGAGACACAGCACCAGTTCAATGCACGTGAAAGTGATTGGGGCTTCACTTCATTCATGCCTCTAGGGGAGTTGTATGATCCAAGTAGAGGATACCTAGTTAATGACACATGCATAGTTGAAGCTGATGTAGCAGTTCGCAGGGTTATTGATTATTGGGCACATGATTCAAAGAAGGAGACTGGTTATGTTGGACTTAAGAACCAAGGCGCCACTTGTTATATGAACTCACTTCTTCAGACGCTGTATCATATTCCTTACTTTAGAAAGGTTGGTGTATATAGTAATTGTAAGTTGGATTTAGTACAATTTCTGTCTGACAATGTTAATTACAGGCGGTCTATCATATGCCAACAACTGAGAATGATATGCCATCAGGGAGCATTCCTCTGGCTTTGCAGAGTTTGTTTTATAAACTTCAATACAGTGATACTAGTGTAGCAACAAAAGAATTGACAAAGTCTTTTGGTTGGGACACGTACGATTCTTTCATGCAGCATGATGTGCAAGAACTTAATAGAGTTCTTTGTGAGAAACTTGAAGATAAAATGAAGGTATATGAGCTGTATTTTTTTATGGGGTTTTAGTATTCGGTGCTGTAGTTTGTTAAAAACATTGTTTTCCCTGGTACAGGGAACTGTTGTCGAGGGCACAATTCAGCAGTTATTTGAAGGACATCACATGAATTATATTGAATGTATCAATGTGGATTATAAATCGACAAGAAAGGAATCATTTTATGGTATACTTCAAGCTTAATCACTGTAATTGAATTGTTATAGATCAATCTTGTTGGCCTCATGTGATTTTTTGTCATTGTAGATCTTCAGCTTGATGTAAAAGGTTGTCGGGATGTTTATGCATCTTTTGACAAGTATGTGGAGGTGGAGCGGCTTGAGGGTGATAATAAGTATCATGCTGAACAGTATGGATTACAGGTGAGCTTTTCTGTAGAAAATTGACCCATCAAATTCTTTATAGGTGCTTTTTGGAAGAACCGTTGAATTTGTTCTGCTGCAATTTCAAAATTTGAAGATTTTTTTTCGGTGGAGTTGAACATTAGAGTTTTTTTTTTAATTTTTAATTTTTTAAATTGATTGGATTTTGTCTTTTATATGATCTGTTGTTATTTGCTCTTTTTAAAAGGAGCACTGTTTGGTCTGCACAATTTTTGTTTTAGTTGGAGAACTTTTTATAGTTTTGCTTATCTATTGCTGCATGGATAATGTTTCATGGATAATGTTTCTTATACCCTTTACTTATGTCAATTTCCAGGAAGCTAGGAAAGGAGTCCTGTTTATCGACTTCCCTCCTGTTCTTCAACTACAGTTAAAACGTTTTGAGTATGACCTTATGCGTGACACAATGGTGAAGGTTAGTAGTTAAACCATGGCTTTGTTATGTCTGAAAGTATTTATATTTCACATGATGACTGTATGGGTCTTGTTATCTTATTGTGATTCGATTCCTTTTACTGCTGCTGGAATGTTTTATGTCCTTTCAGTTCAACTTCTCTAGAAAAGGAAGCTACTTATATTTCTTTATCATTCCTCTTTATGTTTCCGCTATTCAGCTAAGTTCACTTTCGTTTCTACAATTCCACCTTAATAATTAGATGTTCCTAATTAGCTTTGACATGCAACTGCTATATTCTCTTTTAAAGAGTTCTTTTTTCATTTTTGTGAGAATTTATGACTTTTGTTGCTCTCTGAGCTAATGTTTCTCAAGTAATTCTGCAAATCTGTGAACCCGATTGTAACAACTCATGAACTTAGTATTGTATGTTGGTCTTTATTTTTGGTTTAGGGACTTAACTATTATGTTGATTTCCTGCAGATAAATGACCGCTATGAGTTCCCTTTACAACTTGATCTTGACAGAGAGAATGGAAAGTATTTGTCACCTGATGCTGACAGAAGTGTTCGTAACCTGTATACTCTTCACAGGTACTGGCTGAAATTTCCTTTGGCTTGTGGAAGATGATTTTAACCTTTACCATGCCTGAGGATTTCTGTTCTTGTGAATTTCTTTTGATTTGGATGATAGAATTGGACTTTACTGTGCTTGTTGATTACCTTTTTTGGGTACATGATAGAGAGTCCCAACTATCATGCGATGTTTATTGATGATCTTAATGCCCTTATGGAAGCAATGAAAGCATCTTTCAGAAAAAGGCTATCTCATAGGGTAGAGAATCTGATGCATGGGCTTGCTATGTTTGTTAAAGTTTAATATACTTATGGTACTTATGATATCGATGCTCTTTCTTATGATTACAAATTCCTCGGAAAGGCAAACGATAGAACTTGATGCAAACCTATGTGTATTTGATGAAAATAGAAGCTATTCCTAAGATGTTTGGAGGCA
Source organism: Erythroxylum dillonii (assembly GCA_032467995.1). Lineage (NCBI taxonomy): Eukaryota > Viridiplantae > Streptophyta > Magnoliopsida > Malpighiales > Erythroxylaceae > Erythroxylum > Erythroxylum dillonii. The sequence goes on along the minus strand of JANKYE010000008.1, from coordinate 1,026,626 downwards.
CTTCATGATATGTGGCCTATAAAAAGGAAGTTGGTAAGTTGAAACTTAGATATACCAAGACTTGTAGGAGTGAGCTAAGACTGCTGAAGCTTGCATCTTGGGCAAATAAAACTTGCGTCATAGTCTTGTGCAACACAATATTGAGTGAAAGATTAGCCATTCCTATAATCTACTGCTTTGTGATCCATGCTTTCAATTAGTCTTAAAACAATAAAACTTGCTTTATAGTCTTGTGCAACACAATATTGAGTGAAAGATTAGCCATTCCTATAACTATTGCTTTGTGATCCAGGCTTTAAATTAGTCTTAAAACAAACATTTCCTTCGTAGTTTGAGAATCTTGACATTACACTATGGTGAATCATTGCTCGTCTATGCTTTCATCTCTTAATATAACTTGTTCTCTCATATAACATATTGATCCAACTCTCTTGAACAAAAAGATTCTGAAATGATAAATGCATGTATTTGTTGGTTTTGCATGTGGGTAATCTTTGGATGATTTTGCCAACGTTTGTTGGTGCTTTTGAACTCGAATCCTGGCATGAATATGATTTTAGAGGTCCATTTGGTATTTGATAATTAGCAACCTAATCCTAAGTTCTTTTTCAGTATCTTTTACTGTGATCTCATAACATGTGAATACAATGTTCTAATTCAAATTAGTTTCGTTACTACTGGTTAGTAATTTGCTTTACTAGTGGTTAGTAATTTGCTTAACATTATTTTAATTACATTCATTTACTGACTAGTAAGTCACTGTTGAGTAATTTTCATCTGTCTTTTGCTTGTGCTTTCTGTCTCTCTGTCTTGTTTTATTTAGCTTAATTGTGACAACACTATTTTCCATTTGAAAGATACTAGTTGCCCCGGAATTTAGTTTCTGTAGTTGAACTCCTGAATCTGGCTATCTAAGGAGCCTGTGTTTTATGTGCACAGTGTTTTGGTCCATAGTGGCGGCGTGCATGGTGGACACTACTATGCTTACATCAGGCCAACTCTTTCAGATCAATGGTATGTTTTGTGCTTCACTAAGTTTTAGCTGGTCTGAGAAATTACGCTTTCATTCTATTCAGTGTTTATAATGAGGATATAAACAGCTGTAGCTTATTGGACATCACATGGTAGCTTGTGGTTCTTGTTTGCATATTATCTTCATGTTTCATCTGCATTTTATTAGACAGTCTGCTTGAACTCTCAATTCTTACTACAAAATTCCAAAATGTTTAACTTGCTGTTTCTGTGTCAATTCACATTTGAGGCTTTCTGTAAACCATGAAAACATTTCTATTTCCATAAGTTCTATACTCGTAAGGATTTGTGGAATGTAGGTTTAAGTTTGAAGATGAGAGGGTAACAAAAGAGGATGTTAAACGGGCTTTAGAGGAGCAGTATGGTGGTGAGGAAGAGGTAACATATTATGGTTTTAGAGTATTCCATGTTTTATAATTAGCATATACTAATTCTTCCTGCTTCCATTCAACAGTTGCCACAGACAAATCCTGGCTTCAATAACTCACCTTTTAAGTTTACAAAGTATTCAAATGCTTATATGCTGGTGTACATTCGTGAAAGCGACAAGGAAAAGATAATCTGTAATGTGGATGAGAAAGACATTGCAGAGCACCTAAGGGTGAGATGCTAGCTATGAACTTTGCCTACTTGTTGTTTTTGTGTTCTTTGATGCTCACATAAATTGAACTTCACTTCATATTTCTTACTGCAGATAAGATTGAAGAAAGAACAAGAGGAGAAGGAGCTGAAGCGAAAGGAAAAAGCTGAAGCTCACTTGTATACTATGATAAAGGTTAATAGTTTGTGATTTCCTGTAACTTCTTGTTTTACCTTCATCTTTCCTGGTTTACAATGGCTGTATAGACTCACTGTCAAGGCATACATGCGAACACACTATTGTTTATTGTTATAAATATTTGGAAGTCACCAATTCAGTTGTTCTTTGCATTTTTAGGTTGCACGTACGGAGGATCTACTTGAACAGATTGGGAAGGATATATACTTTGATCTTGTAGATCATGATAAAGTTCGTAGTTTCCGTAGACAGAAACAGTTGCCTTTTAACCTTTTTAAGGTGCTCCTCAATTTCTTTTTAGTTCTTAGATTTGCATTCTCATTAATACTTGATTTCAGATCCAATATTGGGAACTTTGTGCTGAATTTACGACCTAAATAACACATGTTGGTTTTGCCTTTTTTTTTTTCCCAAGCCTAATTGGGAAGGCTAGTTATTGAACTTATCACAATTTCAATTTCTTTGAAGATTTCATTAAGTGGGATGGTAATTTTGTAGTCTGATGCATTTGGATATATGATACCATGCACGACAGAATGGTTAATCACATTCCTAAGCATGCTGAAGGCGCCATAATTTGGTGCAAGGTCAATTATTACAAACAAAAATTGCCAGTTCAGTCTGGATGGCAGTTGCCGAGATTAAAATTTGAACGAATCAGGAGTGATTTGTGGGACATCCCTTCTGTGCGCTACTTTGATGGGATAGGAATTCTAGTATTGACCTTGTCATTTGTGGTTGTTTTGTCAGTTGATTCTTTTATTTAGACTTATGCCAGAAGGGCATTGCTGAAGGATTGTTATTAAAGCCTAATCTCCAAAATGTAAGACACTCCTGAAGGGAGTGAGCTAGCAGGAGCTTGCACTATTGCATTGGGATAATGAACTCTCTTCTATGCATTCTATATCAGAAAATTTCTGCTATTATTAGTTCAAGTATAGAAACTTGTTGATACCGGGTGGGCCTTCATCTATCGAAAGTAATTATGGACTGGTTGGTATTTCCTACAGGTTAGATTGTTTTATTAGGAGACTATATTTTTATGGTTTCTAGCTTTGGAAAACTAAATTTCTGTCCAGATCATTCTGATCTCGCTAGCAGATACTTTACAGGGTGGCTTTTGATTTATTTTGTGATTAATACCAATTTTTTCATTGGTGATCTTGGACGTCATCATTCCTAAGCCTCCATTCTGTTTACATTATATACCTATAGGTTCCATGCATTTTCTTTAGGTATATAGAACTTTTCTGATGTAATGATTTACACAGGAAGATATTGCTAAAGAGTTTGGTATACCAGTACAATTTCAACGCTTCTGGCTGTGGGCCAAGCGCCAAAACCATACGTACCGTCCAAATCGACCACTGACTACTCAGGAAGAAGCACAGTCTGTGAGTAATAACGACTTTTTGTGTTTATTTTCGTTGACTATTGTATACTTGTAGATACCATTGTATTTTGAACACATGCGGCCTGATTTGTTCAGCAAACGGGTGTCTCAGGATTGGTTCCTATTTCCTCTTTTCCAGTTTAAATTTGGATTACAATAAAGGAAATTGTTCAAATTTATGTCATCTCCTTTGGTACTGAATATGTGGGTAGATGAGTGTTCAAATAAGAAGATTCCACTCTTGATGTCAGACAATTTGACAATCTGGTTCTCTGAGGGAAGCTTATTGGCCATCAGGGCAAGCCTAATCCTTAAACTTTGGTCAATTTTAAATGAGCTAAAGATTCTATAAGTAATTTTAACAGAGTTTGCTACTTGTTGCATCTCTAAATGCTTTTGTTGAACTTGACTTTTAGCTCATGGCTTTAAGGTAATTGTTACCCAGAGTAATATTATGAGCATACTTATGGAAGTTGGAGAACTAGATTAGTTTCTGATAACCTTTTGACTTGAAAACTAAGTTTTGGCCTTATACTGTTAAACAGTTTGGCTAGCACAATTAGTAAAATGCACACACAATGGTATACATACCAACAAACAGAGGAATTCTTCAACTGCGTAAGCTTTCTGACTGCTGGAAAATAATGCAATCTATTCCCACCCTTGACCGATATATGTTGCAATCTGGTGGCTTAACATCCTTTGCTGTGATTTGTTCTATTCTGATAGCAATAAATTACTTTTGTCTGAAGGTGACTACATAATCTATGCAGCAATTTGAATTATTTGCTAGACATTAGATCATTACAAGATGCTTTTGGTCCTCCATTTTCTTGTATTTATTTATATATGAGTTTGTACAAATGATTTGGGCTGTTTGAATGTTGTGGGATTGTGATACAGTTTTCTATTTACGAAGATCTCAACGTCAAAATGGAGCCTGTTTTTTGTTTTATTTTACCAGCTCAATGAATTGTAGGTTGGACAATTAAGAGAGGTTTCCAACAAGGCAAATAATGCTGAGCTCAAGTTGTTTTTGGAAGTAGAGCTTGGACCGGTAGCTTTATGTGCCCTTATCCATCATTTTCTCATCCACTCGATTTATAGGAAAATATTTGGTCTTATATTGTACAGCCTTTTGAGTACTGCTGATTCTTCTGGTAATTCAGGATTTTCGGCCGGTTCCTCCACCTGAAAAGAATAAGGAGGATATTCTACTTTTCTTTAAATTTTATGATCCTTTCAAAGAGGTGCTCAGGTAATCATCACTTCCGCTTGCCTTCCTGTCTCTAGGAACTGTTTGAATACGGCTTACACTGTAAAGTGACAGGTATGTTGGGAGGTTATTTGTCAAGGGAACTGGTAAACCATCGGAGATTTTGGCAAAGCTAAATGAAATGGCTGGCTTTTCACCTGATCAAGAAATTGATCTTTATGAGGTTAGTTATGCATATTCATTTTAAGTAATAAGAAATTTATTTTTTCATCTCCCAATTACGGCATCAGTTATATACTATTGTAGTGATTACTATGTTTTTTTCTATCAGGAAATAAAGTTTGAACCTAACGTCATGTGTGAACATGTTGACAAGAGACTCACGTTTCGTGCAAGTCAGGTATATAAAATCAATTTCTAGTTTCATTTTCCTGCAATCTCTAGTTGACAAATCAGATTCTTCATTTTCTTATCTATGCTTTTATTTTCATTGGTTATGCAGCTTGAAGATGGAGATATTATTAGCTTTCAAAAGCCTCTTCTCCCTGGAAGTGAAGTACATTGCCGGTTCCCTAATGTGCCTTCATTTCTGGATTATGTGCATAATCGTCAGGTATGAAAATTATTTTTTGTGAACGTACATGATCATTCAATTTTTAAAAATTGATATTACTACATACTTTTCTCGAGAATTTTACATTCTGTGTTTTTCTAGAGTAGAACCGTGTTGCTGTGGGTCATGCATAATTTACTAGTGGCTAGGGTATACTATACATTCTTATTCTTGCCCCACCATCATAATTCGCAAATACGGATCAGCTAATTGTTTGCAAATACTGGCATAGTATAATTCTTACCAACCATCCTAAAATAGAAGGTCGCTAATACTAAATTTATTAATGGATCCTTGAGGATTCTTGGTTCAACCAGATCTCCATGCGATTGTCACATAGAGAGTAATTTTCAAGTTGAATGTCTTTCTCCAAATGTGCTAGTAACATGTTTGCACCATGTGATTGATCACATAAAGGAGTATTTATAAAGTTGAAAGTTTTTCTGTTTGTTAAGAAGGTAACTTTTGTATTTGCATTTTCATATACTCTTGTCATGTGACTTAAAGTTCTGATGGATTATCTTTTGTTGTCGATATTGTTCTAATTTCCTGGAAATTAGGTGGTTCGCTTTCGATCCTTGGAGAAACCAAAAGAAGATGAATTTTGTCTTGAACTGTAAGTGGTTCAGTAAATACTCAAGAAGATAGTAACTAATTAAGGATATTGAGTATAATGTATTTCATTCTTCCCTTATTTATCTTCAGGTCAAAGCTTAACAATTATGATGATGTAGTGGAAACAGTAGCTCATCACCTTGGCTTGGATGATCCATCTAAAATTCGGCTAACATCTCATAACTGTTATTCCCAGCAACCTAAGCCCCAAGCCATTAAGTATCGGGGAGTGGAGCATTTGTCGGATATGCTTATTCACTATAACCAGGTGAATTATAGAAATTTAATCTGTACTATTTTTTCCTCATTTTGCATTTGGGTTCTAGTTGACAAAATGAACATTTTATTTTTGTGTTTTTGGTAGACATCTGATGTCCTCTATTATGAAGTATTGGACATCCCCCTGCCAGAACTGCAAGGCCTGAAAACATTGAAAGTTGCATTTCATCATGCTACAAAGGATGAGGTTAGTGGAGGTTATGAAAATCCTGATGCAAGGAACTTTTCAAGTTATGCCTCATTAAATGTTTATGATGTTCTCAGATTGTCATTCATACCATTAGATTGCCAAAGCAGAGCACTGTTGGTGATGTTATTAATGATCTTAAGACAAAGGTAATAATTGTTTGATTTTTCCTTCAGGCTTTTCTTTTTTTCTCAAAACATTCCTAAATTGCAGAATCTTTGCACCAACACAAATAAAAGAAAAATTGTAAAAAGAGAAGGAAAAAGGTCATTATGCATTATTAATTTTTTATTATTTTTATAACAGGAGGAGTTATCTCATCCCAATGCTGAACTTCGTTTGCTTGAAGTTTTCTATCACAAGATCTACAAGGTAACGACTACATTATTCGGTTTTGATTGTTGTAATCCCTCCTGAAAAAAACATTCACCAACTTCACCTAGGGATTTTTGTTTCAGTTTTTGGTATGATAAGGCCAATGCAAGGTTTAGATCATATGACCTTCAGGATACCAGCTTTGTTTGACTAAAACATAGCAAATGGTTGTATAGATATCAAATAAAATCAATGATTAAAAAGCTGTAAGCTAAATCCTGTCTTTTCGTTCTTATGTTCAAACTTCATTTCTTTTTCCTTAGCAATGTGGATCCTTATTTCACTCCTTTTTGTTTTTGTGCCCCAATTTGATGTTTCTTTCATAATTTTCTCCTTCATACCTTGAAAACTAAAATATCTAGCCTCATTAGCAAGTGGAGTTCTGCAGAGGTATCTAATTTTAGTTTCGCATGAAATTTCACATGCAAAATGTAAAACACTTGAAAAAGTTCTTCCCCAATTTTATCATTCTCACATACATGGAAACTAAGTTGGCTCCAGTTTCCTGGTATTGCCTATGAGCACTTTGAAGGTAGTGAACACCGATGTCATTTGTTATTGGTTCTAACGTTTGGGCAACATTTTGTATCTTCTCCGTAAATTTGTTGTCTTTATATTATGTACGGGTTGGAATTTTATTATTTTGGGATGATTTTATTATCATATCTTATGTCTTTTGAGCCTAGGGTGTTAAGGTGGATCATATAATTGTATAGTAACTTGCATCATCACTAAACAGATTTAAGTTACATGTGATTCTTGATTGAGCTAAACGTGGTTATAATAGGAACTCTTTTCTAAATATTTGCCTTTGTCCTGATACAAGTGTATTAAAATGATGATTGATTTAATTTCTGATGGCATGAATTTCTTAATAGTAAATATAATGGAGAAACAGAGAGAATGAAAGGCATTGGTGTTACAATATTATACTCACTTAGCAGTTCCATGTTATGCTGATAAATTTTCTAATAAGCAGTTCTTTTTTCTGCATGCTTGTCTAGTGTATTTTTGGAGGTAACATAGCTTTTGATGCTTCATTTTTTTTCAAATTTTGTGTTTGTATTCCAGATCTTCCCACATAATGAAAAAATTGAGAATATCAATGATCAGTACTGGACATTACGTGCAGAGGAGGTGAGGGTCTTTCTGTGCATTTGTAGCTAGACAGTTTCTGAGTCATTATTATTCCATTAATTTGACTTTTATATATTTGCAAATGCTTCGGTATCTGAATCTGTGGATAGTTGAATACTGACACTTAAAAATGTATGTTTTTCTCAATGCTGCCACAATTCTTTGACATGCATTAATGGGTGCTGGGTACTTGAGAGTGTCCTTACAAATATGTCCTTGTATGCTGCTCTATGATCTTAGATCAACTCCCAAGTTGGTGTTCTTTCTGAGCCCTATGTTTGACATGCATTAATGCACTTTATTTGCTAAATTGTTTGCATGAATGTCCCTTTTTATTATGGTTTATGCAATTGATATTTTGCAGATTAATTTGGCATTCCATATTAAATTGAATGAGGATTTTTTTCTTTTCGATATGTTTGGTTAAAGAGAGCCATTGGATGATGTGAATGGAGATATTGCTGAATTTGTCTCTTGGTTTTCAAAGTAGACGGAAAATGTCGTTAATTAAGGGAGAGAGGTTTTTGAAATTTAGTTCATGTTTCTAGTTTTATCTTGTGAAGTTCTCAAGCTTTATCTTTCTATCTCTGTTTGAATAAGTGTAGTGTGAAAGACAATGCTCCATGTTAACGGGTTATGGTTTGTTTCTTGTGATGAATTTATCAAACAATTTGCCTTTTATGTCCAATTCATGAATTCTTACAATTATGTTTTTTGTCTCAGGTTCCGGAAGAGGAGAAAAATCTTGGCCCTCATGATCGTTTGATACATGTTTATCATTTTATGAAAGACACAACTCAAAACCAGGTGGTGATATATTGCCTTTTGTTTTATCGTTTTGTTTCTATTTGCCATTTGATATTTTCTTCGATGCTGCCTGGTTTCAGTCATTTGACTGAAATATTCATGCTTTTGTAGTAAATTGCTTAATTTTCTCTCACAGCAGATTCAGAATTTTGGTGAACCGTTTTTCCTGGTCATTCATGAGGGTGAGACCTTAGCTGAAGTTAAAGCTCGTGTACAGAAAAAATTGCAGGTTCCTGATGAAGAGTTCTCAAAGGTATTTGTGTTATTATCTCTACAGAAAAGCATCCACACTGTTTATCATCTCTGTTTAATGTACAATTTGAAATATTCCAGTGGAAATTTGCTTTCCTCTCATTGGGACGCCCGGAATATCTTCAAGACTCTGACGTGGTGTCCAGTCGATTTCAGGTGAATCAAGGCTCTTTCTCCTCACAAAAACACAGCACGGTTACTTTACATGCATGCATGAATACGTGTAGCGAGTTTGTTGTCTGGTTATTACAACAGAAACTAGTGATTTCACTGAGATCACAAAATAGATAAATGGCAAATCAATTGTGAAAATCCAATTGATGACTTCAACTGGACTGACTAGATAAAACTAATGGTATGTGGAGTTTCTACATGTGTGATGAAATAAGTTTATGTGGGACAAATTTTTTTTGTCCCCACAGAGTACCTGACTTTGCAAAATTTTACAAGATTAATTTTCTTTTCTATTTTGATTGGAGTAATTATATTTCATTTTTTATTTTGATAAGAGTATCATGCGTCATAATTTCTTTTCACTTTTTCCTTCAATTATATCCGCCTTATCTTTGCTGCATACCGTAAAATGTTGATAGGAGCTTTTTATCTATGTTTATTACCCTACAAAATAATAGTTTGGAGCAAATAAATGGGGTTATTTGAACTTTCTTGTTGTCCATAAGAAATAGAAATCATAAGCGTAAAGTAAGTCTTAAAACTTGTAATTCTTTAAGAATCAATACTAAAACTTCACATGTTGATTTTGATTATTAAAATTCTTTATAAAGGATACAAGTTTACTAAAAATGTTAGTCCTGCTATTATTTGTCAAAGATTTGTGTACCATATTATGCCATTACCATTTGCAATCTTTGTCACATCAAATTCGAAGTTTTAGTACTTAATTGTCAAAACATAAAGCTTTCAACTATGTTTTAACAAGTGTTACAATTTATATTTATTTGTCCAATATTTTGCTGAGTAACAGCATTGTCTTTGCTGGAAATGTTTAATCTACGGATTCACCAGAAAGATATTGTGGTTGTTACTTGGCTACCTCATGTGGAAAGTTTTCTGACCTTGTCATATTTCACTCTGGTGCAGAGAAGGGATGTATATGGTGCTTGGGAGCAATATCTTGGTCTAGAACACTCTGATAATGCTCCTAAAAGGTCATACGCCACACACCAGGTATGATTAGAAATAACGAGAGGGTATTTTCAATAAGATTGTCGAGTGGCTTCAGAATGGGTGTTAATGATGTATCAACGATGAGCCTTGCGTTTGGATGCATTTGAGGGAGGGAATTTCATTGTTATCCTAATTTTGCAGAATCGTCACACATTTGAGAAGCCAGTGAAAATTTACAACTAGATGGAGGGGGACCGATATCTCACCAGATTTGTTTTGTTGCATTAGCAGAACTTAAGAAGTTGTATCCGGTGGGGGAGTGGGTATTTGTCGTCTTTGCAGTGAAAGCATGCTGTTGTTCTGTAGATTGTAATTCTTTGATGTTAGGGCCGGGGCGGTTTGGATAGAACTGTGTTCCCTGAATAGTTTTGACATATGTAATGGGCTCATCATTTTGGTGTAGTAGTTGATGGCTGGCATTGAATCCTTAATTTCCATTTGTAGTTTGGTACATAAGATTTTGATGTGTGGCCATGTATAGAGGGTATAGGTGTGCCATTATTCTATGCTCCAAATGTACGCTTTCGTGGATTTTCCTAGATGTAACAATCAGATCATAGAGAAGAGGCATCTGTATAATGTTTCAATCCAGGTGGACCTGGACCTAGTTGAAATCAAATATTAATTCGTCTTTCAAATCCAGCTTCACCCTCTCTTTTGTACGTTTATTTAGTTTGGTGTGATGAAAAAAGGAATGAACAAGGAAACTTTTTGTTACAAATCTGAATTAGTATTGTATCCAGACATATCTTTTCGAAGAAGGGAAGGCTATGACCAGATTTGAATTCTAATGAAAAAAGGAATGAACAAGGAAACTTTTTGTTACAAATCTGAAATAGTATTGTATCCTGAATCTATTTAGCCCATCTTTTCGAAGAAGGGGAGGCTATGACCAGATTTAAACTCTTAACGGATTGAGAGAAAAAAAAAGAGAGGATGAGGTCATAATTTATTCTTGGCACCAAGTCAAATTGAATTATCATATTTTAAATAAATTGTAATAATATAAATTATTTAAATTATTTAAAAAGATATTTATCAATTTATTGTAAAAATATTAATGAAGTTCAAATAATAATAAAAAAAATCAGGCCCATAATTAGACAACGTTTGGGATTGCCTAGACTGCTTCGTCTCCATAGCATCTACTGTCACTGTTGGCTGGAGCGTCCTTAGGATTTATCGCTGCGATCAAAGCCATTGAAGTTGAATCGTTGCTCATGGACTTAGAGAAGACTAAAAGACGCCAGAAGCTTCTCAATCTGGACGGCTATGATGATTGTACCCTGGTTTAAAGAGCTACATTTCAAAACAATACAGGCTGATGGATGATCAGACTAAGCTTACTCTATTAGCTTCATGGATGATCCTTTACGTAATCTTTGCTGGAAGACAGTTTGCCCAACTAATTAAGGTACGGGTTTTGCTGTTTAAACATTGATATAATTTTTGGCATTGAATTCGTCTTCTCCAATTTGCGGTTAAAGGGTATTTTAACAGGCTGTTTGGTACACAGTGAATTATTCACGTATGAATTGAATTCAATTACATTAATGAAATTAGAATTAAATTGAATTTACACTGTTTGGAACAAATCTAGTAATATTAGAATTGAATTCAATTACACTGTTTGGAACAAATCTAATAATATTATAATTGAATTCAATTACATTGTTTAAAACAAATCCAATAAGATTAGAATTGAATTCAATTATTTCATATGACACATTTACCTCTGACTAAAAAATAATATTATCCAAAATAAAAGTCGTTTTAGATAGATTTTAATTATTCAACCCTATCACAACCTTTTCCTTTT
>JANKYE010000008.1:991940-1005443 GCA_032467995.1 Erythroxylum dillonii | reverse complement strand
TCTTGATTATAATGAACTTGAAAGGACCATTTATGAAGAAAATGCATTCGTCACAACAAATGAATTAAGAACATCTATTGATGGTCAGTTCATATCTTATTTTGATTCTATTTAAGTTAAAATTTTCATCTTATTTATTATATTCCGGTTTGATAGCGGTTCATTACCAGTTGAACCTCTAAACCTTAAACCCTTCCTGCGACCGGTTCAATGCCCGGTCCGGTTTTTAAAACATTGGTTTTAATTTCAGGTTGGGCAAGAATCTTTCATATTTATTACCATATCTTACCACAGAGGAGCGGCTGGAGCAATTCTATTTTATGACATAATCAGGTCAATTTGTGTATTAAGTGTAGCTGACATAATCAAGTCAATTTGTGTTTAAGTGTAGCTGATAAGTTGGACTGAAATGATAACTTTTAGAAGTGTTTCTGTCATTGTTGTAGAATTATCGTAGGAAATTTGATACCATGCTATACTATCCACCTCTGCTCATGTTGGACATCTTGCTTTTGAATTATGGATAAACTTAGAGTGGACATATTGTGATGGGTTGTGATTTTTTTTTAAAAAATTAAAGGTAATTCATTAACAATAGTAAAACTATTTACAGCATTACAATGAAATTTCCCTAAAGGAAATCAAAAGAATCCCATACAAAGGCAAGATACAAGCTAAAAAGCAAAATGCACAGCTATTGGATTTATAAGAACCAACGTGATTTCATACTCAGACAAGCGTTTGGTTGCATCTTTTGCCATGATAAGGCTTTGCGTCTCGTTGAAAATAATATCCGCATGGCCATAATTTCTGTTACCACTGACACCATTTGGGATTTTACGGAAATCATTAATCCCCATCAATTTTTGGGTGGAGTTAAAGGCACAATGATCAGTTCCTACACTGCTGCAAAGTCAAATGTGCATGCTAATATTGGTAAGGGCATTTGAGACAACGTCTTGGGTAATCAAGGAGCCAAGAAACAACTGTGAATATAAATCAAGGAGCCAAGAAACAACTGTGAATATAATGAACCTTTCTATTACAAAGAAAATGTTAGCTATAGAGATTGTGCTATGAAACTCATGTTGTAATATTGTCAAAACAGTCAGTTATTTTTCCACACAAATTGGCCCTTTTCAGATCAGATTAGCTTAAAGTTTGTGAGTGATAAGATTGTTTGAATGATGAGATGGACCTGAAGAACCCCAGTGGAAAGTGCAGCTTGTAGAGCCTTGTCATGTCCTGATGCCCTAATTAGGGTACCTGAGACAGGAGATTATCAAGCATGATGAATTAATACAAGAAAAGACACCTCCTCGTATAGACAGAACAACAACAATAACACTGACAGACAATGATGGCCATCTCAAGGAAGAAGAAGGAAAATAAGTGAGGTAGCACCATTACTTTGAAGCAGTAACAAAATCAGGATCCCAAAGCTTAAGCCAGAAACCACAACCTCTCCATGTCCTGCCGTTTGAAGAAAGCAAATTAACCTTCAGGGATTCAAAGGTCAAAATCAAATCAAAGTGAGACCATCATTATTAGGTCTCAAAACCATGATTGAATGATTATGGTTCAAGATAAGATGGCCATCCAATCTCTTATGTAGAAATGCATTGACCCTGGTATTGCTTTCAGAAATTAGATTTACCATTCTCCTGCTTCCGAAATGCTAACTTGATTCACTACTTATTTGATACTGTTATTATGTAAGACTAACACAAAGACATTCAAATTTCCTGTCAAATTTGACCTGATTTTTGAGCTTTAGCAATTTCTTCCATTGCATCAATGCTCACTCATAACATACTACATACATCGGTGTGTTCACAAAACCAATGCACGACCACTTGCCTCTCCCTCCAGCTGTATGAACAATAGAACTAAAGTAAGAATCATGAAGCTTTAAACACTTTTAACAACCATTAAAGAGATACATGACAGACCATTTATGAACAGGAAATCAAATGCACGTTTCATAGTGATGAGAACAGTAACACACTAGAAGAGGTAATTAGAACGAAATCAGGAAAGAAAGAAAGGCCGATGAAGAGAGTAACTTTTAAACAAACGTAGCAAGTTAAGGTACTCAAATGTGCAGATACGAAAACTAACCTGTTTGAATTGTAGCATAATTGGCAACTAACCTGGCAGCACAAATTTTCCAGCAGCATCAATTATATTCACACCATCACCAATCTGCCAAGAGCATTCGAATAAATAATTTGCAAATTAATGGTAACAAAATAAAAGAAAACAAAACAAATAATTTGGCAAATAAGAGATGATTATGTTAAAAAAAAACAGAAAAGAACCAAAGAATATAGCATCAGAAAATGGCAAGATGGTTTATTAGATCCCAGAGAATTCAAACTACCATCAGGATATTTGTACCACACAGCCCAATAAATATGAAAAACACATGCAAGGCTTTAACAAATTTGAGAATTATATCATCCGATTGGTAAAGAAATGAAAAAAGTACACATGCACCTGGAGAAATTGTTTAGACAAATAATACCTTGTGAAATTTCTACCATTAACATCCCAACTAAGGAGGCCTGTTTGAGCTTTCAAACAAAGCAGAGTGTCTTAGTACCAAGTTTTTTTCAGAACTCAAAACAGTTTTAGGAAATAAAAGTGAAGTTGGCAATCTATCAATTGGAGAATTAACCCAAATTAGCATCACAACCACAATCCTACTGACCATAAAGATTCAACAGGACTCTCAAACTTGCTACAATCATTAGTGAAGAACAGGTGATTAAGTTCAGAAATTCCATTACTAAATACAATATGTGTCTGCTCTCAAGTCCTACCTCATAGTACATGAAAAGCCCTTCAAAGATGAAAGCTGTAAATAGCACAGAGATGCTCATAACCAAATGGATGAACACACACAGATCTGAAGTGATGAATGATTGGTAATGTCCATGAACCATTTATTGTCACTGAGACCTAGAAACATTTTTAGTTTGTCTTTGCCCTTGTTTTACTCTTGCTTCCTACCTTTCAATACATAGAGACACAACTAAGAGTTGGCTATTACATCATACAGTTAGGCTACGAATCTACAAGAAAACAGCCTAAACTCTAGGGGCACTAGACCGGCAGTTTCAGCGACCACTGGACAAGAAATGATGCATTGTCATTTCATAAATCCAAACCCCAGAAAAAGTCACACACGTTCATAAAACTACAACTACACAAGAGATGTGCAAAAGGTAACACCATATCAGGAGTATAAGGCTATGAGTTCGACAAATCATGGAAGAGGAAATTTATAACAATATGTAGCTTATTTGTTATATAACTTTTTCAAGTGGGAATGTACATGTGGACGTGATACAACTCCTCTGAAAATGTATGCACGAAGACAGCGTAAAGCACGTGACGTTGAGGAAAATCTAGTATTGGATCAGTTTATGAATTTGTTTGTGGTGGATAACTTTGAGGATGAATCGTTAGCGGACGAATAGGACCCAAAGTTATATCCAATTAGTTATCCAATATCAAAGAGTACAATTCCATTAGGAGAACAATCCCATCCTTCATCGTATTTTAGTTACGTAAATAACATCTAGAACTCTCATTATAAATAGTCCAGGATAGTTCTGTTTTCGGTAGACAATTTGTTTAGGTATATCTTTTTTTCTGGAGAGTTGTCCTTCTCGAATTGGGCAGTATCAGTAATAAACTTTTATCTTTTGCTCCTCTTTTTACTAAGTGCGCAACAGGACGATGATGACATAACAAGTCCTGGGAGGGGATTTAAATTGAAACATATACTGTAAGATCTCCACATTTCCCAATAAAATGATACAATACATAGGGTTCAAATCCTCTATATCAGTTAATCTGTTCCCAGAAGAGTCAAACATCCTATTAAGAGTTACCTAAAGTAATTGATGATTCAAAAACTAAAACAAATAGAAGCTAACTCACTTAAAACTTTTGGCAATTTTCTGATAAAATTCATTGTTCAATTGTTTCTCTGATTCCTTTAGCATTTTCTCCATCTTTTCAACCTCGAAAAATAATTGAATCCGGAAACATTCTATTGTACCATTGTATGAGAGACTAATAAAATCACAAAGCATGTCCAAACAAAAAATAGGAAGCAACACTAATAGTTGAAAGATTTGACCAATATAATCTAAAAGAACAAGTAGAGTGACCAAGACTCAAACGAAAGTAGATTCTGGAGACTAAATACAGCAATTATTAAAGTTAAGAGACTTACAAAATTGTTAAAGATTGTATTACCCTGTTACGTGCGAAGTATCTGTCTTTCCATATGCTACTACTTTTTTCTTTGTAAAACTAAACAGTGAATCCCAAAAGGGATAGTCGTCACTGAACTTGATATATATATTCTGGTTAACAATCAAAGCTCAAACGGAAAACAAGTATAAATCAAGACAGAATCAGCCACACATAATCTAAAATTTTGCAGATCCCATCTAACACAGAAAATGCAACACCACATCCATGGAAAATTACTCATTAACGTAGAAACTTCCAACTAAATACTGATTAATTAAACTAGTTCGAACCAACAAGAGGGAAAAAGAAGAAACTAAAGCAGATCTTGATAAATTCCAGAACAACACAAGAAATGGCTAATGGAGATGTCGAAGGAAGTAATGAAAGAAGAACAATTCCTTGTAAGAAAGAAGTAAACCAGATACGGGAAGAGGATGCTAAAGTAAAACTGAAACAAAGAAAGAAGAAGAAGGATAAGTTCGACAGATCTTACCTTTGATTCAACCATTGCTGCCTTCTAACTATCGTTTCCTTGCTTTTCTTTACCTCTAATGACTTCGCCAGACGCGCGAACGTCCTAACCCTCCTCATCCCTTTTGTTTATATGCGTAGAAAAAGAATATGGCATACACTGGATTGGTCACTTTCGCAACTTCACATCTTTGGTACCCCAAAATTCGTTAAAAGCCATTGAAAACATCAAAACCCCACCACATCTAAGAAAAGAGAGGATGGCTAGTTTGAACGATTTAGTAGTTAGAATATCTAAAACAAGATGGCTAAATGGAACGTGACTCATTCCACCTGAAATTAACAATTAAAACACCGTATATTCTTCATAACAAAGTCACTAAGCTCCGACATAGCTATTCTTTATAAGAAAATCAGTCAAGTTCCGATATAGATCGGGCAAGCGCGAGAGAAAGAAGCAATACGATTTGAACACCAATTCAATGACTTAAATTTGTCTATGGTTAAACAAACTAAGGAAGTGAAATTTGCCCAGAATATCAATTCGTTTGTTTAATCATGGGCAAATTTAACAAATTTGAGAAGCGTATCATCCGATCGCTAAAGAAATGAAAAACAAAAGATACCCAGATATATAAATTGTTGATGGAAAACAAAATTACGAAGCTTTGTCCAAAACGAGCATACCTCAACCTAGGAAGGAGACGTTCCATGAATTAACGCAAAAGTAGGATGGAAAGAGTTGAAAAGATCTAGCGCAAGATCGAAGAAGTAAAGCGGGAAGCAAAATCAAAAGAACGAGGGGCATCGGCTTAGCTTAGGCGAGCGTAAAGCCGAGATGCTTGATTTTATTAAAACGTCGACGTTTTAATCTCGGAACAGAGTAGTCATGAAACAAGTGATCTAATGCCCCTATCCAGATAATCAAACGGTTTGCAGTGGGAGATAAAGAACTAAATGGCACCAGACCAGATCTCCTGTCCATTTACAAAGTGCCTACTCCGTTTCAGCTACTGCCACAAAATTTTCTCTAACTCATTTATTTATTATAGTTGGCACCGACGATTGGGGTCGGAACTAAAAATGAAATAGAACTGAGATTATTTTAAAGCGACGTCTCGCCTCGTGTCCCCGTGACGATGACTCACCCAAATCCTTCCTTCCTCAAAGAAAGAGATTTGGAAACTTTTTTATGTTTATAAATTCGTTTGTTTTCTTTAAAGACATATCATACAAACAGAAGGTCAGTAAAGCACAAATCATGGCTTGGCTCATATTATTTGCCCCACCGCCGTCTATATACGTAACGGCGATGACGGTGGTCAGTGCGGTGTCTTTAGCCAACGCTGGTTGGTCGGAGGTAAGAGGAAAACATCTTCAATATTCCAAGTTTTGGAATAGTAATCAGAAGCAGCTGCTCAATGGTCAACTCTCCAGTAGGACTGGAATGCTTCTGCTTTATTCACCGGCGTTTCTCGTGGGAGCTGCCTCCTTTTGGCTTCTTCATGCAGCTGAAAGTGGGAATCTGAGGTTTATGTTGGTGAAGTCTGTTCTAACCATTCATTTTCTTAAGAGGATACTTGAGGTATTTAATAAAATTATCTTTTTCATATCGTTTCATTTTGCTTAATGCTGTGATTATATGATATACTGGGGATTAAATAAGTAGGTAATTAATTATTATTGTTGTCTATAGCTTTGCGTTTTACGAATTTGATTACAGTTGTGTAGGTGAAAAATGCTTCAAAACTATCTAAAGGGTCTACTTATACTTTTATAAGAACAATGGTAGTTAATTTGTTGACTGATTTTTCAGGTGCTATTGGTTCACAAATATAGTGGAAGAGTTATGGTTGATTCATTGATTCCTATAAGTCTGAGTTATGGCTCAGCAACAGCAACTATGATCTATGCACAGCAATTGACACAAGGATTAGCAGAACCACCAATGGATCTTATGTATCCAGGGATGGTGTTGTTTCTGGTGGGAATAACAGGTAACTTCTACCACCACTGCCTCCTTTCCAAGCTGAGAAGCAACAGAGATAAAGAATACAAGGTGCCTACAGGAGGTTTGTTTGGGCTAGTTGTGTGCCCCCATTACTTGTTTGAGATAATTGGATTCTGGGGTGTGGCTTTCATTTCTCAAACATTGTATGCATTCTCCTTTGCCACTGGAACAACTTTGTACTTGATAGGGAGGAGTTATGCCACCAGGAGATGGTATCTTTCCAAGTTTGAAGATTTCCCTAAACACGTTAAAGCTCTCCTTCCCTTTCTTTTCTAAGCCAAGCTGAATGTTGCCGATTTCTTTCTCCTACCCATTTACTGCTTTCATATCTCAATAATAGTGCTCTTCAAACTTCCACGATTCTGTATATCACGTTTGTTAGCTTTTTTGTTTTGTGTCTCTATTTCGGAGGAGGTTTTCCTTTGTCAGACCTCAAATGCGTAATTTGGGGGGAGGTTTCGTATTGGTGAACTAACAAAATTCTAAGCTATAGATTTCCAGCTTAGAATTTTAATTATTTTGCTCTAAATGATATTTACAATTTGCTAATCTGCTTTTGATAAATTGAGATTATCCGTTTACATTAGGGTGTTGTACTAGGAATTCATATTCAACAATCGGCAATGAAAAGTACCAAAGTCCTTCCAACCAGAACAGATGTTTACCAACAAGACAAGCACTATCCTCCAACAGCAGAAAATTCAAGCAATGCATATACCAAGCATGACTTAGCGATGCCATATGCCAATTCATTTTAGTAGCAATACTCAATCCTTTGACATCTAACTCAACTTAGCTACTCGGTACAAACAGCAAAAAGCAACAATCATGTTTATCAATTCCATTCCCCAAAATCTCAAGAAGACGGTAGAAAAGTTTAAGGAAGCAAAATGAACTTATTGAAAGATTTCAAGAGACTGTTTATTCAAATTCTTGAGACTAAGGGTACGTTTGGATGTGGGTGGAGGGATGGAAGGGAATAGAATGGAATGGCTCAAATGACTCAGGCCATTGTTTGGGAGTCTATTTTGAAACAGGATGGAATGACAATTATTGGCTTTGGAAGCCTTCGTTTGTCATCCAAAATCAAATATTTTGTGACCCCTCAAATTGGGGGGTCAGAGATGGAATGACATGGCTTGTCTTTCAACTCTTAATTTAATGACAAAAATACCCTCAAAAAATTAATGAAATTACAACCCCAGTCTAGCAAATACTTACGCGGCTACATGTTACTACGTCCATTGTGTTTCTCCTTCAACTGGCTTCTTCCATTGATGAACGTTTTTCTCCAAAGTTGCTAGGGTCATCTGTTTTCGTTTCATCAGGTAAGCATTGACTATTATTTGGTGTTCATCTTCTTGACACTTTTTGCATGTGAAGAAATCAGAAATTTTTATTGATGCTGGCGTTGTCTTCTTTGTTCATCGATGGACGTGTGCTTATTATGTGTTCTATGTTTGGGAAGTTTTGTAAATAGAAGGATGTGTGTTTTATCCTATGTTATGTGTTTGGATATCCTACAATTTGAAATGTTTTGGGGTTACTAAAATAGTTTCATGGCAACTATGCATATTTTATTACAAGGGTAATTTTGGAACAAAATATTACAAGTCATTCGATTTCATTCATTTTTAGTATCACTTCCAAACAATGGTCAAAGGAGTCCCTCTCTTATTTTATTTAAACTTCCAAATAATGGAGTGATCCATTTTATTCCATTCCATTCTGTTCCATTAATTGTCATTCCATTCCATTCCATCATAAACTCCCAAACATACCCTAAATCTGGACCAAAAAACACAAAAACAAAAAAAAGAGAAGAAAAGAAAAGAAAATCAACATACTGTTCAAATACCACAAAAAGGACGACTAAGGATCATCGGTTCATTCTCTTCACCGGAGCCTCCTAACCTCTCTTTCGGATTCAAACAATGTGAGCACGTCTCCTTCCCTCACAGGACCCTTAACATTCCTCATGATGAAACGGTTCTGATCATCAAGAAACTTGACTCGCACCTGAGTCACTTGTCCCCTCGATCCAGTAATACCTACCATTTTCACCACCAAAGCATGCTTGATACTAGAATCCATTTCTCCCGCCTATTAAATATTACCAACAAATTTTATCAAATCCCTACTATCAACGAATGAAGGCAAGCATATATCATCGACTTCCTATACCCAAATATAGCAGTAAATAAGAGATTATAAAATTTCAAGCATGAAAAGTAACTAAAAACTGAAAACCATATATATGTCCAAGTTATTCATAACAACCAACGCCCAAAACTTAAGAACAATAGATGGACTCTTTTTGTAACACCCCACTCCCGCAATGACCCGAACCCGACATTATGGGTGATATCCGAATTCGTACCCCGCGAGGCAGCGTGCTAAAGCTCTCCACTTGAAAAATGATTCCATTATTCACTTTTGATTTATTACATATTCATTTCCGATTTGTTTCTTCAATGACCACTCTTAAATTGAATCGTCTGATCAACTTAACTCAATTTAGGAAAATTCTTCTTTGAAGGAAAATTTCTTGCTACAATTATTGATACTGTTCATGAAATCCTTATCAACCAACTATTTTCCATAATTACTTATCAGTCATTCTTAGTACCTCAAGGGGATCAATTTCACTATACATAATATCTTAATAATATCAATTTATGTCATAGCTTACATGATCAGAACGTCCCTTGTAACAAAGCTCGGTGAGGCACTAAATAATTTCATTTACTCTAATACCTTGGCGTATATTACTAAATCCATTACATCTTATCTAGAGATATATTTATGTTGACTCACCAATTAGTAGCTTATACCAAGGATAATTTAATCCCATTCAATTCTAGATAACTCTTCTCCTTTTGTGCCAGTCCTCGATCGTGGGGATTATGTCATAATCATGTCCCTCTTCTTTTCTCAAATTCATTACATATGATAACATCATTGACAATCTCAATTCCTTCCCAATCAATCACTACAATTACCCTCACGTCTTATTCTAACTCATCTTGAACTTTGAACTATAGGAACTATGATTAGCACTTATTCAATAAGTCACTGATTTCTTCCTATATCATCCCCACACATATTATTCACGTAAGCTTAATATTTTCACTTGTCATGGTGATCCCACTGTTAGATATGCACTCACAATGACAATTTAACCTAAACTCAACAACTTTTTCATATATCACTATTATCGTCTCATCCTCCTCTTATCATTTATTTCATCTCACACATATTTATTCTCATACTAAATCATAAACTCTTATATCGATAATTACACAACCATTCTAAGTCCAAGTTCAACCTTTCAAGGTCATATCAACTTGGTTTATACACTTTAATCTCATTATTTTTACTCATATCCTTATTTTTCCTCAAACATTCCATGATAGTATATTCACATTTACTTCGCCTTCAAGGACATATCACTAGAACGCAATGAAATAATACATCCACCGATATAGATACACTGAAACTTTATCTGTTATATGCATCTACATATTATTTCTCTTCCCATATATATATCCTCAACCAATCCAAAATTTTCGATGCATAATCATTATGAATTTTCAGTCTCAATTTTCTCTGATACCCTCTTATACTAAATTACATCTCTTATCACAATATTCATATAACCATTTCGGTTCCAAATTCGTCCTTTTATGATCATAACCATTTTATGATTTCATTTCATTCTGCCTATACACTTTAGTCTCCTCATTTCTACTCATATTCTCATTTTCCTCAATCAATCTATAACAATATACCTATTCACACCTATATCATCTTTAAGGGTACATGTCCCCATTGTGGTGAATCGTTATTTATCATACAAAACCATATTTCTCATTTCCAAAATGTCCATAAACCTTTATCTTCTCACATTTTGTCATATCATCAATTTCTTTTCAATGCTTCTAACAGCTCAAACTCATAAGGAAATGCTCATGCATGTGACTCATACTGGGGATCAGTTGCCGCAGTCTGGTATGACATGACTAATATGCATATGCATATAACTTGACACACAGTTCAGAATGCCCATATAAGATAGTACTTCTGGGCTTTGATACCACATAAATGTAAGACCCCACTCGTGCAATGACCCGAACCTGACATCATGGGTGATATCCGAGTCCGTGTCTCGCGAGGGTGGCGTGCAAAATCTCTCTATCAGTCAGAAATCAATATACTTTTTTTTGAAATCACAACACAATATGCGAAAATCGATACTCAAATTGGGCCCACATTCATTCATAAATATTTTAAATTAACACAATTTTCAATAGCCATTCGGGCCCTTTTCACAAATACAAAACACTTAAGTCATTTAGAAATACAAATTAATACAAAAAGTTGCGAAAAATACACTTCAATACAAAATAAAGAAATACAATGCAGGCGCGAACTGATCCCGACCTCTATCTTTCACTTGTATGCTGTAGGTATACTCCCGTTGGCCTAACGGGATATTCTTCTGATCCTGGAAAATATTTGCAAATTTTAGGTGAGTTTTTGCGAACTCAGTGAGTGACCGTCATCGATGGCTCACCTAATCACATAATACATAATTCACACATCTCACTTTATTTCACATTTCACATTATTTCACATATTCATATTATTTCACATTCAATACACTGAATCATTCATATTATACGTATGCAGTACACATGAGACTCACTTTTCATTTATTACTTTGTTGTAACCGAGTGCCTGAATTGTCCCGTATCCAGTGGATGTCGGGCTCATTGATAACTGTCTTATATAGAGCTCATTAAACGTTGAGTCTGAGGCTCTGAATTAATTTTGAGCTCTAGGCTCTTTTTCACACGTTGAGCTTGAAGCTCTGATCGGTGGCTATTCTAATCACAACTGCCATTATATTTCATACATTCATGCAATGGAAATGCATCAATCACATTTGTATGTTCCCATTCAGTCACTTTCACATGTCATTAGACCGCAGTCTAGCATTCAACATTAAAGATGAGTATCAATTTTCATTTACTTGCAAATGAACTTTCAGAACATATTTAACAGTCCAATTACGTACACTTAGTTCATCCAATTCATATTCAATGAGCACTTCAATATTTGATTCATACAATACATTCATCGGACCTTCTATCCCAAAACCACATAATCAGTCACATTCACATAATAATTCAGTGGTTAATGAATACAGAATTCAAATAACAAATAATAAAGTGAGACCATTTCGGTCTACTCACAGTACACTCCAAAATAACATTTGCTTCTAAATTCTAGGACGTCTGTATGCGGACACTTGACCTGCACAACCCATTTATGCAAAACATCCATTTTACACTCATCAATAATTGCACACGTATAAGCATTTATTTATGCACAATTGTATAAATGGACTATGTACAATGCATGCTCAATGACAATCCCGGATATATGTTCTAAAACACATTTGATGCTTATTCCCAATTCAAAATTCATATGTGTCTAATTGAAATTAGCTTTTCACTTCATTTATACATGATCTTTCTAAATTCTCCTTTCAATCTTTACCCTTTTCATAAGCTCACCTGATCCCATAATATCCAATTCTCATTCATAGCTTGGCAATTTAAACATATGTATACACTTAGGCACATTGCCCATTTACACAATAACCATAAATATTTTACCCACCTAGTTTGCTTGCCAAAACTCCAAGTCAAGATTGTCTTTCTCTTTGTTCTTGGTTAAGAAACCAAGAAAACAAACCAAATATCTTTCAATAGGAATCCACTTAAAAATCTCACAATGCAAAATCACTAAAATTGATTCTAGAACATTTAAACCCAAATATTTTCTAAACTCTATAAACTAGAATCCTTCCAGAAATCCAGAAGGTTCATAATGATCTTAACTTGATTCTCCTCCAAATGAAGAGATCTTTAGCTCAAATGGAAGCTCTTTCCTTCCTCTTCCTTTTTCTCTTCTTGAACAACCTCAAGATCTTTCTTGAAGACTAAAAAGAGTTAAAACCCGAGCTCAACTCTCTTCTTTTCTTTCAAACCACCAAACTCTCTTTCTCTTATCTTATCCATGCATTTTGTTTCTATGGAATCTTCTCATTCACATTTTCTCCTTTATTTATAAGCAAGACAACACTTCTTCTTCCAACTATGCCCTTAATGAGTGAGAATTGTCCCATTTGCCCTTCCATTTATGCCTTATGTCTTTTATACTTAAGTATCTTGCTAAGTGTACCCTTGAACATTCTAACATAACGCTTTCTTCCAGAAAAATATCCCCCATCATCTTAAGTTTTTAATGCCTCCAAGATCATTCAATTTGGTTCAGTGATTCAAAATATATACTTTAAACATTTTTGAACTGCTCTTGTCCATAATAGTATACTATACACAACTTCCATCTGAAATTTAAACATCTTAAAAGCTGAATTAGATTCCAATTTCTCCATACCATTTATAGCTCCATGTTTCTAGTTTACCATAAAACAAAAATCACCTCATTTGGATCAGTAGAGCTCCAGAAATCATCAAAATACTAAAGTATGTTCAGTGGGATAATACCAGTTCATATTGTAATATCCCGGTACTAGTGGGAAGAGTAAAATAGGAAATATGGGTGTTTCATGAGAAATGAAAAATGCATTTGCATGTCCAAGCACATAGTGACATACATATATCGTGAAAAATGAATTTATTGCACATGAAATTTTTGTACATGCATACATTGGCTTT
>JANKYE010000008.1:942813-954165 GCA_032467995.1 Erythroxylum dillonii | reverse complement strand
GCCAATGAATGCATGTACAATCATATAAATGTGCAAAGATGTGCATGTCACAAATAATACTACATGGAATGCATTTTTCTAATTTCTCACAAAAATTCTCACAATTCACAATTCTAGCCCTAACATGGGGAACGGGATGCTACATCTTGAATGCTCTGATACCACTTTATGTTGGGATTTTACTGCAGCTATGTAGTTCTTTCAATCACAAGACCGAATCTGTTGTTCTACAAGCACAAGAACTGATAAAGACTTTTAATATTTTGCAGGTATGTAATGTGCAGAAAATAAAGAAGACAAGATTTACTTAGTTCGATCGTTTAAAACTATCTACATCCAAGGTTCCCACATGCAGTGGTGAATTTTTCACTAATCTGAAGAAGGAAGAGAAGAAGAAAACCGATACAGAGATAGAGTGTATTTTCTACACTTGCAAAGAGTTTTTCCCAAAACTCTCCTAGTACCCATAGGTGTACTCTAGCACCCTCTGAACTTTTTCTCACTCTCTTTTCACTCTCAAAGATTGAATACAATGAAGATGATAAATTGAAGTTTCTGTAAAATGTGTGTTCTGCTACTATCTGAAGTCTATGTGTTTTTTTTTATAGCTGAAGAAGAAGAAGTATTCGGATGCTTCATGACACCATTGACATGTGCCTCACGTAAGTGTTTAATGACTCCATATGCTGTGCATTTTGAGTCTGTCATTTAAATGCTTCTGAAGTGCTGCAGTGTTGGGCGTTTCATGTTGATAATGCTGCGTTTCTTGTCTTCTAAATATTTAACTATGACAGTGTATTAAACATTGACTTGAAACGACTGCATATTTTGTTGTACTCCCATCATGCATAAAACGACTGTGTATTGTCTTTAAAGACTTCAGGCAAGTATGTAAGCTTTGTTTCCATGTGTGTAGGCTTTAGCTTTTTATCTTCAACTCACAAATGCTTCTTCTTCTCTCTTCGGCAGCTCTTCAAACACGGGCATATGTTTCTTCTGTTCTTCATTCTTCTTGCATTCTTGTAGTATCTGTGTTGAGATGTTGGAGTATTCATGTTTTGTCATAGATATCAAACTTTTTTTCGAAAATTAAATATTGTTCATTACTCAATTAATGTACATTACAACGAGGCTTCAATAATAAGTTAGTACAAAATATCAGATGTTTGGGTTAACAAACACAAAAAAAATTAAGAAAAGATCTTACTCCTATCTACCTGGATATATAAGGTGATTCATTCCAATGGCCATCTCCTTCTCATGTTAGTGGATAGATTAGTTGTTACACCTCTAGCTAGTAAAGTCAGCATGATCTGTAGAACAATTTCTTAAGAGACCTTGCTAATGCTTCTGCTTTCTTGTCTGAATTTTCTACCATTCCTTTCCTTCCATATATTATAGACCAATGTGCTCCGGCTGATCTTAACAGCCTTGTAGTCCACCAAATTTTACATTTTGATTTTCATCAACTAGTTAACAGTAACCTCCCAAGTTGATGTTGAACTACTAATACTCATTTTCAACTGAATTCTTGCGAATACTTTCTTGGTGAATTTGCATCCGATCATCAGGCGTTCCAAGTTTTCAATATCTGCTTCACACAACTCACATCTCAATGAGTTGATAAGAAACTTCAATCTATTCTTAGTGAGCAATCCCCCGTTTATTCCCAACTAAAGAATAAAGGAATGAGCTGGTCTGATGTCTAGATCCCAAACAAGTTTGTCCATCTAACCTTGTTGCTTTGATCCATCTGTAGTATACACCCTTGCATGCCTTAAAGTTAAAATTTTCCGAACTTTGTAAATCCTTGTTTGAATTTAGTAGATTCTGTAAATTTTTTTCTATATCAAAGAATTTTTCATGTAAATCTTATTGTTTGCTTCATTATTAAGTTTCTTATTCTCCTATTAATTTTTTGGTTAAAGTTAAGAGTATTTTGTTGGTGATATTTGGCTATCTTTAAAGAGCTATTGTCTTTCAACAATTTTAATTCTCTCGTGAATTTCTTTCAGTGGGTCTAGGAAAGGATAACGACATGTCATCAGACTTCTCGTTGTGTAGGGCTTTGGGATTTCTTCTTGCAGGAAAAAAATCACGTGACCTTAATTTTGTACTTTTTTTATTAAATTAAATTTGATGAAACAGAATTTCTCGTGAACCACTGTCACATCACATTCTTTTGTTTCCGTCTTCCACACCTTTTCCTTTTTCTTGGCCTTGTTTGCGTCGTCATTTTCTGCACCACTGCGAAGGCCCTTTATCTGTCTCGTGATACTTCAATCAGTGGCACCAACATTGAAAAGCAATGGTTATTATGCTATTACATGGCCTAGCATAAAAGCCAAAAATCCCAAAACATGACTGATTTTCACTCCACTATGCCACTATCTTTGCGATGTAATACTCATCATAATTAATGTTCAAGAATAGATAGCCCGTTGCTTCACCGAATAAGCCCCAAGATTACTCTATTGTAGAATTAATGTGGGAAAGCATCTTTTAGTTGTTTACAAGCTTGTTACGGCTGGAAGGACCAAATCTTCCGTTCTTGATGGGGGCAATATGAACACGACTTAAGCTGGTCCACAGTCTATCAGCCCTGTTTCTTTTCTTAAGAGTGCTAATGATTTTAGATGGAATTGTGGCCAAACTTGAACTCGTCTTGTCATTCGCATGAGACAAGCAAATAACATTTCCTTGGTTCAACTTCAAACCAATTGCAATTGTGACATCTACAGTTAGATCGTAACATCAGATATCGTCTGAAAGCTCATTGTTTAACGCTTCGTTCTAAACTTGAGCTCGAAAGAGTATGTAAAATAGGTGTTACATTTCCGGTCTGAAACTTGCGCTGAAGAAGGAAGCAGAAAGTATCAGTATAGTAAGAGTAGTGTAAGAAAGAAGAAGAAGAAGAAAAGTCATGATTGATTAACAATATTTATTTCCAAAACAATCTCGTTACAAGAGTATTAATACCAGTTACCCTCTAGTAACTGTCCAACTTCCTACAACCGTATCCGTCATTAACAATCTATTGGCACGTGCTTAATCAACGAACTCAACATTATCATGATATTTGAGAATAAATTATTGAACTAAGTTGATATTTAAATAGAAATATTGTTTCTTGACTCAAATCCTCCCAAATAATTATTAAGAATTTTATTTTTTTACTTATTTTATTTTATTTTATTTTTATGATTTTGTTTAATATGAGGTAACTTCACTTATGAATTAAATTAGTTTTTTTCTACTAAATTTAATAACGGTACTTTTGGAAAGTTATCCCAAAAATGCAGTTTTGAGCTATCCAAACAAATTCAGTCTCGAACTCGGGAGTCGGGACGCGCTCCTGAGGGGTTGGAACTTGGTTTTCTCGATAAGACATGTAACGGGTACGTGGACATTTCATACCCCTTAACGTTAGAAACAAACGAGGCTTATTAGTTTCCTTTGTCTTCTATTCTGTGGTGATGATGTTGCTGTCCAGAATCAGCTTTAAATGTACCTGTTCACAGCAGAAACTCCAATGCAGTTGATATTTGCTGTTAGTTTAAGATACATATTATTACCGTTTTTTCTTGTTTCATGTGACTGATAACATGCTAATTCACTCGGTCTCTGATTGTGCTTAATTAAAGGTCTTATCTTCGTCTTCTCTTCTTCTTCTTCTTCTTCTTCATGGTTTCTTTTTGTTTTTGGATTTCCCAAGGAACATCAACCTGATAAAATTTTTCCTATCTCACTTGAGCTACTGCCACCAACCAAGAACAGGGGGACATTGTGCAGCACAGATAAGGGTTTCATCTACTGTCGTTGTAACATACTCATCCAACTGCAAGCCCTGGTTTTGTTCTTATGATGGCTAGACCAGTTCAGAACCTCTATCTTTGTCTTTCTCTCATCATCTTTGTTCATAGTGTTCATCACTCAAACCAGCTTCAATCTTCTCAATCGCAATCTCTTCAGAGTATCCTGCAGTTCCTCGACTACCCGTCGGTCTTAAACAGCTTTACCGACACCTCGGACTTATGCAGCGTCGAGCCAAGTTCATATCTGACTTTGGCATGCTATGACAATAATCTAACCCAGCTTCATATTATTGGAAGCAATGGGACACCATCTTTCCCTGTAAATTTCTCCAGTGATCTTTTCTTTGACGCCGTTGCTTCTTTGTCTAGCTTAAAGGTCTTGTCTTTGGTTTCTCTTGGTTTATCTGGTCCACTGCCTCAAACAATTGGCAGGTTAGATTCACTGGAGATACTCAATGTTAGTTCAAACAATTTCACTGGTTCCATTCCAATGCAACTTTCATCCTTGAGGAACCTCCAGACCCTTGCCCTTGACCAAAACAAGTTCACTGGTCAGCTGCCTAATTGGTTATGTTCGTTTCCAGTTTTGGCTGTTTTGAGCTTGAAAAACAATTTGTTTAACGGGTCTCTTCCACCTCCTTTATCAAGCATGCAAAATCTGCGCATTTTATCGCTCTCAATGAATTTCTTTTATGGAGAAGTACCTGATCTTAGTAACTTAACGAACCTTCAAGTTCTTGATTTGGAGGGCAACCATTTTGGACCTCATTTTCCACGTTTGCACGATAAGTTAGTCACTCTTGTGCTCAGAAACAATAGCTTTGGATTAGGCGTTCCTGCTGAATTAGACTCTTACTATCAACTTCACAAGCTGGACATTTCCTTTAATGGATTTGTAGGACCCATTTTGCCGTCATTGTTGTCGCTTCCGTCAATAGCTTACCTCGATGTTTCACACAACAAACTCACAGGAATGCTCTTTGGAAACTTGAGCTGCAATCCTGGACTAGCCTATGCAGATTTTTCCTCCAACTTACTGAGCGGAACTTTACCTACCTGCCTAAACCTGAGTTCGAAGAACGGCTTTGTCCTGTATGTTGGTAATTGTTTGTCAAATCGAGACCAGAAACAACATCCTTCTGAATTCTGCCGTAACCAGGCCATAGCTGTGGAAATTTCACCTCATGGTGAAGAAAGGCTCAAGAGTCCTCATGGTAAAGCAGTACTTGCCTCGAGCACAATTGGAGGGACTCTTGGTGGAATTGCAATTGTTAGTATGATCTTTTTGGTTATCAGGAAGGTTTACAACAAGTCTGGTGAGCCAAAAAGTACTCCCAGGGTAATTACAGAGAATGTGTCAGCACTAAACACGGTGAAGCTGCTTTCAGACGCAAGTAAGATAAGCCTTATCCACCTCCTCGCCTTAATTCTTTCACACGCATATATAGTTCCCTAATTTTTTAACAGAGATTACATGGAAATGTACATGAATGCAATTGCAACAAAACTTGCTCTCTTCTTTTCTAGTCTTGTGAATGAGATTTCCTTGACATTTGGAAAGTGATTACAAAATGGGAATGAATGTAAAGATTCATAAAGATAGTTGCTTTAGAGACGATCTATATTTCATCCATTCTGTTATAGGTTTTTTTTTTCCTGTTCATCTTATATCTCGAAAATCCGTTGCATAAGTTGTTTTTGCATTCAGTTGATATGCACATTTCTGTATCTTGTCAATCTTAAAAATGATAAAAGTAATCTGATATTTATGCTCCTAGAAATAGTGTTTAGATTCAGAAATATGGCCTCTTGTTTGAACGTATTAAATACAAGAAAGCATGCTTCCAGGGTATATATCAGAAACAATGAAGCTGGGTGCTAGCATTCCTGCTTATCGAACGTTTGCACTGGAAGAGCTTAAGGAGGCTACAAGCGACTTTCATGCCTCAAATTTACTTTTTGAAGATTCAAATTATCAGGTATGCTACCTTCACAATGTATAAAACAGAAAAATGGTTCACCAGAGAGGAATAATTGCAAATCCAACAGAATAGAATATTTAGGCCAAGACTTAACTCCTTTTAGCAGTCGTCATACAAGAGTTTTCAATCCGAAGGAAAAATATAAATGCTTATCATTTGATATACTTTTTGGGATTAAAATCCTAGGAAAATTAACCTTGTGTGTCCAGATGGACCAGAATAATACTCTGTTGTCTCACTTACTAATAAATATGTGCCTGAGCAGACTATATACATCTGGACTTGATAACTTTTTATGAGCCATTGAAGCTTTCTCTTAGTCATCCCGATACTAGCATTCCATTTTGTCTTCCTAATTTAACATAACATGATGTCAGCTTTACAGAGGAAAGCTCGCTGATGGAGCTTTTGTGGCAATCAGAATCTTAACAGTGAGGACAAAACAAAGCCCGCAGATCTTAAGGCATTACATTGAGTTTATTTCAAAACTCAGACATCACCACTTGGCTAGCACTCTTGGTCACTGTCTTGACTTGTGCCTGGACGACTCGAGAATCAGCAGAATATTTCTTTTATTCGAGTTCTTCTCAAATGGGACACTAAGAGACCATACATCAGGTAATCTGAATGTCAACTGACAACTATCACAGTGGTAAAATTGTACCCGAGGCTACTAGTGTATAAAACTGCATCCTGATTCTTGTATAATGTTACACATCTTTTACAATTTTGGCCTCGGTATTTTTAGTGTAATGCTATAGGTATCTTAACACACATGATTATTTGCTTTTCTCATTCCCCTTAGCACTTAAATGTACAGGACTATCAGCGAAGAAACTAAGCTGGGTGCAAAGGATAGGAGCAGCTATTGGAGTTGCAAGGGGTATACAGTTTTTGCACACTGGAATAGTACCTGGAGTATTCTTTAACAATTTAAAGATAACAGACATTTTATTGGATCATGATCTTCGAGTAAAGATCAGTTGTCATAACCAGCGAAAGTTAGCTGAAATTGGGGGATTGGTATGTCTTAGATGCCTTCTTATTCCACAAATTCATTTCCTGGTAATACTCATTAATCCTCTCATCTTATGCTAAGTTGATCTTTCAGGGAGGTGGTGTGGTTTCTAATCAGGGACCAAGGCAAAAATTTCAGCCAAGGTTTGTCATCAATTTCTTTCAAGCTTATGTGATGGTAGTAGAAAAAGTTAGTGTTCTCTAGGGCAAAGTTACAAAAGAAATCCAGTTCAAGTGCTTGTATCAGTAATTTTTATGGTAATTGAGCCATGGGAGTTCGCAAGTCTATCTCTTTATAGGAGTGGAGTTCAATAGAAGTTCCCTACCATTCTAGTCATAGTGCAATTAAAAAGACATCTAGAATTGACCAAAATGATCCTACATTTACTTCCTTCTGATGGTGGTCAAGATAGTGTGTTGGCCTGTTTTCTTGTTCTTCAACCTGTGGTTCAGTATTATTAAGAATTTTAGAATTGGGAATTTCTACTTGTTATTCACAGGCCTCTACGATGGTTCATCAGAGAGACAAGGCTCCGCTCTCATTCTGAGTAAGTGTTATCTGTCTCAAAATCAACAATTAGAGTCAGTTTTCAAACACACAAAACTATCCCTTTAACATAGTCAATGATACCTATAGCTTCGTGTCCCACCAATTGCATAATTTCTAGAATACGACTCACAATCTATCATTCTATCTACATGCAGGGAAAAGTATGAGGACAGGGAAGACATCTATGACTTGGGGGTGATCTTACTTGAAATCATAGCTGGAAGGCCAATCACGTCCCATAATGATGCCACTATCTTGAAAGATCTCGTAAGTACTCTCTTTTAGGGAAATTGCATGAAACAAGATTCCTACAGCCACTGCATTAGATTCCTGTTCAAGAACTTGATTGATCTTTGCTTTTCGCCTTGACTGCATCGCCAATGAATCATTGGTAGACATATCAAACGTTCCTACACTTGTTAAACATCCCATGTTATCATCTCAAGGAATTATCATCTCTTTTTTTAATGGTTCCTAAGCAGCTCCGAGTAAGCGTAACAGTGGATGATACGGCAAGGAAGAGCTTGGTTGATCCAGCAGTTCAGAAGGGATGCTCTGATGAATCACTCAAGACAATGATGGAGATATGCCTTAGATGTCTTTCCGATGAGTCCAAGGATAGGCCATCAGTTGAAGATGTGCTCTGGAACTTGCAATTTGCGGCACAAGTTCAGGATTCATGGCAAGGAAATTTACAGAACAATCACGACTCCCTTACCTCATCTACTCATTATCCTATTCCATTAGACTAGATGATGAACAATGTAATACTCTATGTAAGCATTCAAACTAATACAGCAGTAAATGGCACCTTATGTAAAGCTGAGATATCTTTTCAGATGCAGAAATTCATTTCCCCTGCAATACCAAATTTTGTATTTTAGTCTAAAGCTCACACAAATCTTTAACTAGTTTGAATTGAAAAAAATTAGGCTTTAAGATCCATATATAGTTCGAATGCTAAGTGTCTAAGTCAGTCTAAAAAAGTCATCAAATGAGTGCATCAATATGGATATGCGTTTCTGTTGAGCAACTGCTTTGCCTCAGTCAATATGCATTTCTGTTGAGCAACTGATTTGCCTCAGTCACGTTGGTGAAAATTATAAAATTTACCTACTCAATTAACTAAGATTGAAATCTTAGGGAACGTCAAACTTTTAGGCATAACATTACGGTTTATTCAATCATTAAACTGCATAGTTTATTAACCATTGGCTACAAATAAGTATCCTCTTTTGGCTAAGTGAGAGAACTTTTTGAAGCTTCTTGTGTTGATTGTCCTGACTCATCCTTGGTTCTCTTGGGGTTCAATTAGTTTGTAAAAATAAGACATAAGATCATGAGTAAAGCTGTCAACACTCCCCCTCTAAATGGATTATGTATACCTACCGTATCCACCTTTTTTTTTTTTTGGAAAATACCATATCCACCTTGCATACAAAGGAATGAAATAATCTATTACATAAGCCCTTGGTAAATATATCTGCTATATTAACACACATCTTAGAGTCAACTGTTTAGCCTTAAAATGATGTATATAATTTAATACTTTGATATTGTTTCCTTCTTTAGCATAACATAATGTGTATAAATACTCATAATATATATTTAACATATACACCAAAATTATTGTCTCTTTTCCTCTCTATTAATCTATTCTTTCATTCTACCATAGCCTTTTTTGTAAAAAAAGAGTAAAATTTTTTGGGGTTTCTCTAACTTTTTCCTCTACAACCTCCTATCCAAGTATTCTGATCGAGTTCCTTAATCTGTTCCAACACCAATTTGCCATATATCAAAATTATTCTACTACTCGAGCAAATCACAACAATGCAAATAAAACTCCCAGAAGTTGCCTCACGCTCTCTAATGTGTCTTTGGAAACCACTACACTGCAAAACTCTAATTGAAACACGCTTGGAGAAGAAGACAATTTAAACGATTTGTCATTTAGGATCCAACAAGAAGTATTTTAACTAAAACGACGGTAGCCCTCTTCTGAGCCATATCATCGAACATGTCATGTGTAAGTGACATGTGTTAGGTTTTCATTAGACCACATAGTGCTAAGTTAGTACACCATTTAGTGACACATTAACATCCAATTAGTGTTGCGTCAACTTTAAGTTAGCCATCGTTTGCCTATGTTTCGATATCCTATTGGTGTTATGTGTTCGTAACCAATTGGTCCACATCGTTAGTAGTCTATCATCCCCCTCTGGTTTTGGTTCAAGCGACCAGTTTGATTCAGTTTGGTGTAAAATTACTGACCTTCCTATTTAACCTTTTTTCATTTGGTTCCTTTATAAACTAGATCGATTTGTAAGGTTTTCAATGTTTTGAATCCTTTTTTTTTTTTTGGGTCAAATAACCAAATTCCGACTTCATAGACAAAACTCCTCACTTTTTATTTCTTGTTCTTAATATGGATACCTTTAAACTTCCTTAATACATTCCCAATCCTATCAATATCAATTTTAATGGCTCACACTATGATCTACAAGCTAAGAAAATGTATAGTTTCTTTAAAAACTCCTTTAGCATTTTATTACTAGAGGAATACATAAACCAATACCAAAACAAGATGAAGAAATGGACGTGTTCACAAAATGTCCATTATCTTTGGATGCAATAAATCATCAAGTGGGTTTCCTACAAGCTTATAACCTAATTTCTTTGTCTCCTTTATTAATTGAAAAGTGTATTTTCTTTGAGAAATGAAAATACCTTCTTTACTCTTATCATATTCGATTCTGAGAAAGAACTTTAATAGTCCTAACTCTTTAACTTTAAATTGTTCCTTCAATTTACCTTTAAGCTTTATAATTTTAACTTCAGCATCTCCTATTAGTATTATGTCATCTATATATACTATGAGGACAATTATCTTACCTACTTCTCCCATTTTAACAAACATGTTATGATCAACTTTCCCTTAATGATATCCCAATTGAGTCAGACTTGAGCTAAATTTAGTGAACTATGCTTGAGGGGAATACTTTAAGCCATATAGAGACTTTTTTAACTTATAGACTTTACCTTTCTTTTCTTAAGTTTCCTCTTCAAGATTACCATGCAGAAAGACATTTTTAATATCAAGTTAGTAGAGTTTCCAATCAAAGTTAGCTACAATAGATAGAAGGACATGTATGGAATTGATCTTTGCTGCTGGAACAAAAGTCTCATTATATTCAATGCCATATGTTTGTGTGTATCCTTGTGCTAATAACTGAGCTTTATATTGCACTTCTCCATTAGCTTTATTATACCTATTTATTGCCAGGTACCTTCTTTCCTTTTGTTAAGCTGACCATTTCCCAAGTTTTGTTTCCCTTTAAGGCTCTTACCTCCTCCTCCACAACTCCTCCATCTTAAATTGGTGAATGCTTCACATATTTTTTTGGAAGCTTAACATCATAAATTTTTTTTGTGGAATCCTTAAACTCAGAAGATAATTATTTACTATTTAAGAAAATAGGAATTGGATGTTTGATACAATTTCTTACCCCTTTTTCCAAACTATAATGGGCAAGTTAAGGACGTTGATCCTTTCATGACTAGATTATAGGTTAAACAACTGATCTTGTTGAGGAGCTTTTAGTATACATGCATAAACCTATAAAGATCTATCAATGAGAAGCTCTTCCCTTTTATGACCTAAACTAAAGGTTGTGTTAGATTGTAATATTGATGTTAATAGTTCAAAGGTTAGAACAAAAGCATTATGTATAGATTCTAAAATCTGAGGATTTTGAAAGATATCTTGACTTATTGGAAGAGATACTATTAGAACCTGATGACTTTTCTCTCCTAAATCTTCCCATTGGAAAATGTTATTGGGGTAGTAATGTTGGATCCCGTTTCCAGAACCCAACCCCTTGTGCCATAAAACGTGTACGTACTAATACTTGCCATGCCCGTGAATATAATCCAATGAAATTTCGACGCTAAAAGTCTCATTCTCATGCATACACAATTCTTATTTCCC
>JANKYE010000008.1:886023-896982 GCA_032467995.1 Erythroxylum dillonii | reverse complement strand
ATGGGAGTTTGAATGTTACATGGAGGGAGGAAGCAAGTCCGTGTATCTCTATTCTCTATTCTAGAAGACCTGGTACTGCTGCTTTTACTTTTTCTTCTCTTTCGTCAATTGCGTTACACTTACTTCCTTCAAATTGGCTCCGCTTTGCTTTTAATGGGTACCAACAACTTGGAAAAGTTTCACGAACCTAAACTAAAGACTCTTTCATTTGAACCGATGTTTTAATCTACGCGTTCGCCATTTCAATTTCCTTGGTCGTCTTTTCGCACCTCACTTAATTACATTCTCTAACAGCCCCAACTTTTGTTTGCAATTTCCAACCTCCCTTTGTTTGTACTTTATATATATATATATATATATACGTTACTGTTGAGTCTGATTTTAGATTCCGCTAGCTTTCTTCAATCCTAAAATGTACCGAGACTATCTCTCTGTAAAGAATAAAGATTGCAATATGGGTCAACCTCACTTTAATGCGACAGGGTTTAACCTCACATCACAATAAATGCACAAGTACTATTAATGATTGAGACTCCCTAGATTAGTTTTTACAATAACAAAATATCATAAAGATGTCCAAAAAAATCAAAATTTCAAGTATTTATTAGAAAACAACCCTCTAAGTATTTGCTAGACACACAAATTAATTGTTATAATGACTAGTTTTAGGGAATAATATACTAGTCGATGCTGACCCTTGGACTACACAATATCCAATTGGTTAGGGTATTTGTTAGTTGATCCCTAGATAAGTGCACCTACTTTATCCAAAAACAGCTAGCTAACTAATGATTCATTATAATTCGGACATTTAACCATTGCAAAACTATTTATTTTATGTAAAATGTATACTTACTCCTATCTAAAATAAAAATAATTTTAGAGAAATTTTAATTATTCAAAATAAGTATCGTTTGTGAATTTTTATACATATTTATGATTTTACTTCCAAAATTACCCTTTCATTTCTCTCACATCTTGATTTTACATATTATATTTTCAAGACACTTCATCATGCAATTAATAAGGATATATAAAACATTTCATTAACTTTTTAATAAGTGTGCATCCCTCTAAAACGACTTTTATTTTGAATAGGAGGCAGTATTAAGTTTGACTAGTAATTCTAAACTCTCAGTGATATGACCTTCACCAATATGATTAGTGATATTTAATATCGATATGAATAAGGACCAATGATTATTATATCCAGGCAAGTCTAATTTAAGAAATGACCTCCAAATTTTCAAAAAGAGATATTGATCCTCACACTTTAAGAAAAAACGAGATAAGATTGATAAGATTTTAAGGATGATCATTCCTAACAAGTTAGACGGGACTATAAATGATTAGAGAAACTAAAATTATCTCCTAGAGTTTTGATTGATTGATAATACCATATATTTATTACATCAATATAATTATCCTTTATAAGGCAAAATACTTAAGAACTAGTCTTAAAAAGAAAATAACTTTCTTATCATAACCAAGTTAGGAAACAACTAAGCAAATTTTAAAATTCAATCCTTATTTGGATAGAAATATGAATTTTAAAACTAAAACAACTAATTTCATGAGTTTGGCGCTAGTCTCACTTTAAGTTTAGCATCAGCTTATTTCTATAACTTTTCGTAAACAAATACAATCAACATAAGACCAACACAATACTATGCTCTAAATACAATTCTAAATGGTCGTGTTATTGGTGTCATATTTCCTAGTTCTTTAATTTTCAAAGTTAGCATAAGATTGATATCAAACATCAATATGACATCAGTGTTAGTTAAATTATGTTTCCTCTTTCTATATCTTACTCCTTCACTTAAATCAAAATTATGAGCTTGAATTCAATCTCTTCAAGTAATAAAGTTTTACTCCTTGTATAAAGTGCATAAAGATCCACCATTAAGTTATTGAGAGCTTTTTTTGCCTTCATCGATGTACTTTTTCTCAATGGTCCTTCAATGTTTTATAATGGATTTCTAACAACTTTTAACTTTTGATTTGAACTATTTGCAAACTATCCAAACCTTTCTTTATGTCTCCCCTATTGAGAAGCTTGTGTAATTTGAGTAAATGCTTGATTCCCATTATTTTTTCACTCTTCAAAAGGATTTATCCTCAAATCAACATCTTTATCTACAAAAATAAAAGGAGATAAATCAACAATAGTAAAGGTGGTATTCACCTGGCAAGTTGATCTTATTGTTATTCACTATTTTTTTTGACTTGAAAAGGTTCATCTCCTCTTAGTTACAACGTATGCTTGCATTTGTTTGGAAACCTCTTTTTTCTCAGCTGTATCCAAACTTAATTACTAGGTTCAAATATCACTTAGTTTATCCCTTATTAGTTTACTTAATGTATAATGAGTCCTCTTCTTAATGTTTAACTTTCTTTCTTATATAGCTTTTCCATTAATTTGACTTTCTTTTTTCCATCGAAACTTTCTCCTGCGCCTAAAAGAATAGGTATAAAATATAAAAATGTTAATTCAAAACTTCAAAGGTCTTTTTAACTCTAATTAAGCCTCTCCTATGCAATTCTCTCACAATTTACTATCTTAAAGTACTATGAAGTACACATAATCAATTATCTCCAAACAAATATCTTTCCTACCTATAAATATTCCTAAATGCAGAATTTTTAAATGTTTTAAACATATGAACAATATCAAGATTATCAATATTTAAATCATAAATACGCTTAAAACACATCAATTTAAATGTAATGTACTCAATAAATTATGTCTCCTGGATAATGTATTAATAACTATAGTTTCCTTTCCTTGCTTATAGTCCACCATATAAGAAAAAGTTTTTGTGATGCCCTAATATCCCCTGGGAGGATACGGGACGCTACGCAGACAACATAACATACATGCATACAGAATCAAGAGAAAACCAAAACATACGAAACATTCATTATGTATTCTCAATAGCTCAAAGCAGAAGCAATTCAGAGCAAACATACATCATAATACACTAAGCTTAATACAAGTTGTTCCAAATCGGAACTAGCCTGAATTAAGGATATTACAAGCCTTCAAATAAATCCAAAGTCATATACATCAAAGACAAGACAAAAACAAATTCCAAAAATACAGTTTTAACAAAACAAGACTCAGACTCCATTGGCCATTGCGGTTGACTCGTCTTAGTCCTTAAGTCCTTCTCTCTGAACCTACACGGGGCAAATCTACCATGCTAAGCATATAGCTTAGTGAGTAATAACCAATCTATGCGTAAACTGACAACTAATTATACACAATCATGATATATCAAAAGCATGCATTAACAGCTTATCGGAACGAACAATTCATACATATTATATTAGATCTCAGACAGATTGTACATAAACAAAACTGAGTCTCAAAAGAGGGTATAAACATTTCATAATCAGAGCACAATTTTTAGCTTATATCAAAGTTAAACAGAAATCAGAATATAAAATCATATGACTGTTAAATCCATTTACAGAAGCGAGTAACAGGACTTATATAGGAGATACCATGATTGGTATCAACAAGAGAGACTAAGTCTCGATATCAGGAGACACATAAGTGTCAATACAGGAGACACCGAAGTGTCGATAACAGAAGCAACTGTAGACCCTTCTAGGCATGCCTATTTGCCCACGACTAGGACTTGACATTTTTAAAATCAAACAAGTTCATTTCATGTTCAAGATAAATAGCCAATCATTGCTTTCATGCCAAATTTCAAACATATCAATCTGACAACTTTGCAAATCATTTAATGGATTAAAGTTAAACAGCAAACAAGCAATCAAAGCAAAACTATCCAAAATTTCTCACTAGATTTCCTACCGAATTACCCACAATTATTCAATAAGACCTACTTACAAATAATACCATCTAAATTACTTACAAAATCTCCCTTATTGCTTATTGTCTCGACGTCTCGAAAATATTTAAAATTGGTCGCTTGGGTTCCTTTAAAACATTTAATACAAACGCATATCACTATTGTGCACAATTAATGATTCAATTATACACAATCATGTATACTGAATATATATAATGCATGTTCATGTCAAAATCTGGGTTTCTTATCCTTAATCTTATCACATTATCGATCTTGTGAAACCAAACTCAATTCCTCAATCCAGATTTATTTCACACTCAACTTTTAGGTTCACCTTGCTCAATTATTCTCGTCAAGTAGTTGAGGTAATTAGGTAATACTTCCTTCTAAAAAGTTTTCCCTCTTTGTTTAGGTTTTCAATGATACCAAATTCGTCCAATTTGGTTTAGTATACTGAAAGTTATTCCCAAAAGATTAATGATTGTTCTTAAACTTCAACAAAAGTCTTATCTCAACTTCCAATCAGATTATGATATTCTTAGAGGTAGAATTAGGACTCGATTTTTTCATAAAAATTGTAGCCCTATGTCTTTAGTTTAATCCAAATCAAAATCACTCAATTCGGATGAACTTTCCAGGCAGCAAAATTCTCGAGGTTTTCTTAAAATTTTGCCGTGGCGAACTTCTACAGAAAACAATTCCTTTGAGTTGGTTGCGGCGAACTAAAAAGAGTTTGCCGCGGTGAACTCTACTGCGTCTAATCTTCTTTTTCCTCTCTTGTCCTCTCTCTACTGTAACTTTTTCAGAAACTCAATCTCGCTTCAATATAGCTCCAATACTTGCAAACAATTCCTCTAACTCATTTCCTTAACTCATCAGTACACACACACAATTTATAAATCCAAACTTCACACTTAGCATCAAAATCCGATTAACACACATGCAACTTTAAATTTTCAGCATTTTTCCCACATTCACAGTTTCAAATCCTCATCTGAGTCATTTAGGACATGTATTCTCCGAACTCTACTGCTATACCTTCACATGCATGCATTCATTTACACAATAAAACATAATTGAATTCACTTACTTGAATCAACAATAGCTCCAGTAGTGATTGCGGTGGATGAAGGGTAATCAAGCATAAAAATTCATTTTGAAGAAGCCAGATACACAACCATAACCACTTGGTATTTTTCAGTGTAAAACAAAGCTAGCGAAGAACAAACTCCTGCTGCAGAACTTCCCTTCCTAAAACACGTGTATACTTCGCATGTAATTCATGTGTCATCCAATTAAGACTACCACATGTCACCACAATTGTAAGCCACCTGTTAATATTAAATCAGTTCATGTGTCACACTAGGATTGGTCCAAATTTCAATATTTTTCCAAAAATTTCAAAATAATACCAATAAGCTCTAAATAAATTTTCATCACTAATAAACTCCAATTCTCATCTTAATCGGAAATTTTAAACCCACTTATATCCGGAAATGTTAATGAATGCATGTTCAAAATTTGCATAAGTCCAAAAATGCATATGCACAATAAGCAAAACTTAATTATGCAAAGCATGCTATGTATTGAAATTCCTCAATATTCTAACCCCTAATATAGGGTGTTACAATTCTTCCCTCCTTAGGAAATTTCATCCTCGAAATTCATACCTGATTCGAATAGTTGCGG
This sequence comes from Erythroxylum dillonii, assembly GCA_032467995.1. Lineage (NCBI taxonomy): Eukaryota > Viridiplantae > Streptophyta > Magnoliopsida > Malpighiales > Erythroxylaceae > Erythroxylum > Erythroxylum dillonii. Next base: position 891,466 of record JANKYE010000008.1, on the reverse strand, counting down.
ATATTGAGCTTTCATGGTTTCTTCAGGCTCCCACGTTGCTTCCTCAAGTCCATGATGTTGTCAGAATACTTTTACCAACAACAATGACTTGGTCCTACACTTGAATTTCTTGCACAAGATTCTTGTGTGAAGCATCAGACCGATATCTTCTTAGCATCAAAACATGAAACACATCATGTAGTTGGGCTAATTCTTCAAGCAGAGCCAACTGATAAGCTACTGGTCTGATTCTTTTTAGAATTTCATAAGGACCTATGAATCGTGGACTAAGCATACCCTTCTTTCCAAACCGAAGTATGTGCTTCCATGGTGGCACCTTCAAGAAGACTTTATCGCCTACTTGATACTCAATATCTCTCCTTTTTAGGTCAGCATAAGACTTCTGCCTATCACTGGCAGCTTTCAATCTTTGTCGAATAATTTGAATCTTTTCTTCAGCATCTCTCACAATTTCTAGCTCGATCATCTTATTTTCACTCAACTCAACCCAACATACCAGGGTTCTACACTTCCTACCATACAACGCTTCATAAGGCGCCATGCCAATGCTCGTCTGATAACTATTATTGTAAGCAAATTCCATCAAAGTCAAATAATTATCCCAACTCCCGGGAAACTCCAACACACAACCCTGCAACATATCTTCTATTATCTGTATAACTCGTTCATATTGTCCATCTGTCTGGGGATGGAAAGCAGTACTAAACTTAACCTGAGTACCCAATGTTTCCTGTAGACTTTTCCAGAATCTCGAAGTAAATTGAGGATCAAGATAAAAAATAATCGACAATGGTACTCCATGCAGCCTCACTATCTTATTCACATACAAATCTGCAAGCCTATCCAAAGAATAGTTATGACGAACAGGCAGAAAATAAGCAGATTTGGTAAACTTATCCACAATTACCCACACCGCATCGTGCTTCCTTTAAGTGAGAGGAAGTCTAGTGACAAAGTCTATGGTAATGTTATCCCATTTCCACTAAGGAATAGAAATAGGATGTAACAAACCAGATGGAACCTGGTGCTTAGCTTTAACCTGCTGGCATGTTAGACATTTTGCTACATAATCCACAACATCTCATTTCGTACCTGACCACTATTAATACTGCTTCAGATCCTGATACATCTTGTTCCCACCCGGATTCATAGTAAATACTATATTGTGAAGCTCAAATAATAGCCTTTTCTTCCATTCATCATTAGCTAGCACACACAGCCGATCCTTATAATATAATTCACCATCATCTTGCACAGAAAAATCAGACTGTTTACTTTCCTGAGTAGCCAAGATAAGTTGTTATAACTTATCATCAGCTTTCTGAGCATCATAAATCTCTTGCCTCAACTTAGGTCTTGATTTCAACTGAGCTATTAAAGCTCCATCAGATTCAAGTTCCCATTCACCTCGCTTCACTGATAAAGTTGAAATTGTCTTCCTACTCAAAGCATCTGCCACAACATTAACCTTACCCGGATGATAATCCACAATACAATCATAGTCCTTAAATAGTTCCAACCAACGATGTTGTCTCAGATTGAGTTCTTTCTAGGTAAGCAGGTACTTCAGACTCTATAATCTGTGAAAATTTTACACCTTTCACCATACAAGTAGTGCCACCAAATTTTTAAGACAAACACTACCGCTACAAGTTCCAGATCATGTGTAGGGTAGTTCTGTTCATGAGTCTTTTGTTGCCTAGAGGCATAAGCAACTACCTTTCCCTCCTGCATCAAAACACAACCTAAACTAGTTCTAGATGCATCACTAAACAAAACATACTCCTTACTAGAAATAGGTTGGACCAATACAAGAGCTTCAGTAAGCATACTTTTTAGCTGATCAAAGCTACACTGGCATCTATCAAACCATTCATACTTCACTTCCTTCCGTAACAGTTTAGTTAAAGGGGATGCTATCACCGAGAACCCCTTAACAAATCGACGGTAATAACCAACCAGACCCAGAAAACTTCTTACTTCTGTTACATTCTGAGGTGGCTTCCAATTAACAATCGCTTCTATCTTACTAAGATCAACTCTAATTCCTTACATCATACCCCAAAAATGATGTCTCCTAAAGCCAGAAATCACACTTACTCAGCTTAGCATACAACTATCTTTCCCGTACGGTCTGTAATATAATTTGGAGATGTTCAATATGGTCCTGTTCATTCTTAGAATAGGCCAAAATATCATCAATGGACACCATAACAAACTGGTCCAAATAAGGCCTGAACACTCTATTCAATAGATCCATAAATGCTGTTGGAACATTAGTTAACCAGAATGACATTACTAGGAATTCATAATGTCCATAACAGGTCCTAAATGCAATCTTCGGTATATCCACATCCTTTACCCGAAGCGGATAGTACCCCGATCTCAAATCTATCTTTGAAAACACTCCTGCATCTTTCAACTAATCAAATAGATCGTCATTCCTTGGCAACGAATACCTATTCTTTACTGTGACTCTATTTAACTTCCTGTAATTGATGCACATCCGTAGTGTGCCATCTTTCTTCTTAACAAATATCACTGGTGTTCTCCACGGTAACACACTGGTTCTAATAAAGCCCTTATCCAAAAGCTCTTGTAATTGCACCTTCAACTTCTTTAACTCAGTAGGAGCCATTCTGTACGGTGCTCTGGATATAGGAGCAGTGCCAAGCATAACTTCGATAAACAACTCCACTTCTCTTTCAGGAGGGAGTCCAGACAGTTTCTCAGGAAAAACATTTGGGAACTCATTCACTATAGGAATATCAAGCAGTTTATCCTTACCACCCTCCTTATGGAAATCAAACACAAAAGCTAGATAAGCTTCACACCCCTTCTTGAGAAGCTTTTGAGCTTGTATAGCAGACACCACATTAGTTAAAGAACTAGTGTGAACACCATGTAATACAATATCAGGTTGATCGGGCCTCTTAAACATAACCGTCTTAGCATTACAATCAATTACTGCTCGATGTTTAGACAGCCAATCCATATCCAGAATCAGATCAAATTCATGGAATAGCAATTTAATCAAATCTGCTACATACTCACTTCCTTGAATCATAACAGGACAATTCCTATACACCTGATTCACCAACACACTACTACCTAGAGGACTGGTTGCATGCATGTCATATTCTAACTGATCTATAGGCATCCCCGTGTCAAACATTTCTCCAGCACAGATATATGAATGCGTAGATCCAGGACCAATTAACCCATACATTTTAGAATCAAAGAGAGAAACCATACCAGCAATGTGAAGTAAATCACGTGTTAATATAGACAATATATAAAATGTATAAGAAGGGGGTTGAATTGTGTATCCTTTTTTGTGAATACAATCCCCTTTAATTTTTCTTTGAAAACGGACCTTTTCAAAACTATTAAGTGAATATCACAACTGTTATACGAGAATAACTACTTAGTTAAATTGCAAATAATTTCTATATACTTGTATATGAACAATAGAAATTAAACGTAAAGAGTTAGAGAGTTTAGAAGTTGACATAACAGTTTTATCCTATTTCACCCCAAACGGTAGGCTACGTCCAGTCCGCAGAATCCTTCTGAGATTTCACTATTCTTTTTAAAAAGTACAAGTATTCTTTCTCTACAGAGCCTGTTCAGGTCTCTTACACCAAGTATTATTTTCGCTCACTTAGCCTCTTCATGCTCTCAGCTTTTCCTCTCTCTTACAAGAAAGATATTACGAGCTTTGTTATAGTAATGATATCTCTAGTGTTTCGCACAAATATAGTGTTTGCTAAAGTTCAAAAACTTAAGATCACTATCTTAAATCACTAACTTTTTTAGTCTTCGAATCCGACTTATATTTATAGCCTTCATCTTTAACTCCTTCTTTCTTCTTGTTTCTTGATTCTTGTAGAAACCGTTATTCAGTTGAGTTCTGTAACTAACTCAAACTGATTAACTGTCCGATGTAGTATCAGGTCTTCGTCTTCTTATCTTCTTACTTTCCGCGCTTCCTTCTTAATTTCTTCCGTCTTAGTTGCTTTTGTCTTACTTGTGCTTTCTTCTTACTTTTGCTTTCGTCTCACTTTTGCTTACGTCTCATTTTACATCAATTTTACTTTTGCTTCCGTCTTACTTTTGCTTTCGTCTCACTTTTGCTTCTGTGTTAGTTTTGCTTTCGTCTTACTTTTGCTTCTCTCTCACTTTTGCTTCCGTCTTAGTTTTGCTTCAGTCTTACTTTTGTTTCCGTCTTACCTTTGCTTTCGTCTCCCTTTTGCTTCCGTCTTTGTTTCTTCCTTCTGATCAAAACGGTTCATCAATTTCTAATATTATTATTATTATTTGAGTTTCATCAAAATTATTAAACGTGAACTCATTTTGACTTAACAATCTCTCCCTTTTTGATGATAACAAATAATCATAATTTTAGAAAGATAATTGAGTATTATTTATAAGAAGATATATAATTGAAAAACTTGTAAGCTATACTATCTTCTTTTTCTGTTTCTTCTCTTCTCCTCTTCTCTTTCTCTTCTCTTCTCTTCTTTTCTCCCTCTATCTTTCTCTTCTTCTCCTCTCCCCCTATTTGTTATTAATAAAAAATCATGGTCGAAGATGTTTCATAATTTTAGAGAACATTTTTTGCATCTCAGTGTGGAGTGACTTGAGGTCTTCTTTCATAGACACTCGTAAACGAGCTACTTTCTCATGTAAGTCACCCATTGAGTCATGCAGTTCATCAACCTTGTCATGAATTTCTTCAATTTCTTCGACTAAGGCTTCATAACTCTTCTGCTGTACTTCATCCAAACCAATAGTAGGTTTTGAAGGTAAGACATCCAATTCAATGATTGTAAAAGCAGGAGGGTTGAACGATAGGTTTCCTTCAGGGAGATCAAGGTCATCGGGTCTAGGTAGCTTTGGAACTTGTTTTCCAAGAAGGTTTAGTACCTCTCCAATTGAAGATATAGAGCTCAAAGGTCTAAAATGCATAATTAGGTGCACAAGAGTCTTTATGTTAAAATTAATACCTCCAACTTTGATGGTTTTGTATTGCCCTTCTGTTATTTTGCCAACTACCTGAGAGGTTTCATCAGTGGTGAAGTGATTACAATGACTTCCTGATGCCTTTGAGATATGGTGAGAAACATAGATTCCTTTCGGTTGTCAGATCACTTGTAATCCCTTCTGGATACATTTTCTTCTTCCCCTTTTCTTCATTGCGTACAATGTAAAGTCTTAGCTGAATGTCAAGTACAATCTTAATCACTATTCTTTTTGTGAGTGGGTAAATATTGTGCTTCTGCTTGGTCATCTGTGTTGGATATGTTTCTGATTTCTCATCTCGCAGAACACTATACAACCTTTTCTCTCCATGATTGAATAGATGTATTGAACGACTATTTACCAAGATTGGTTCAAATTGTACCTTGACCAACCTTCTCAGGGGTTCTCTTATAATGAT
>JANKYE010000008.1:859561-881564 GCA_032467995.1 Erythroxylum dillonii | reverse complement strand
ATTGTCTCACCAATTTCTTTCTCATTTAATTTCATTTTAATATTTATAATTTTCATCAAAAGTTCGGGGTCCAACATATTTTTAGTAATGATTATTGGAATGAGATAATTCCTTTACACAATTTATAAGGACAAAGTAATCTTAAGCTTTTAATTCCCCTAAAAGTCAAGGTAAGATGCATTATTGATCAAATGGTGAAGGAGTTGTAGATTTAAAGCGTTCACTTTAAAAATGGCACATATCTTTAATTATAGAGCTGCTATAAAAAAAAGAAGACAAGTCATTTGGATAAGTCACAACTCTAAACAATTCACCAATTCCTATTGCCTTAATTTACTATGGATGTAGATGCCAAAAACTTTATGCTGGCATCGACTTTAGTTCAATTGCAACTTGGTTAAAGCTTCCTTTATTCTTTGACTAGCAATCAAGAATATACTTAAAACTTTAGGCAAGCTGAAGGGTTTCTCCATACACAACAATCTTTATGTCCTATGTAAGAGAGAACTTATGACTCCTAACCATCTTTTATCCAATTGTAATTATTCCAGCTCATTTTGGAACTAGGTGTTCTCCTTATATAAACCAAATTTTGATGTAGGTTATTGGTTTGATTTTATGAAATAGGTTGCTTAAGTTCATTTCACTCACCAAGGTAATGTGAAGATCTTTAAGTTGGTAATATGATATAGAACATCGTGGTTCCCAGTTTGTTTTCTTTTAAAGTTTTGTTTTGCAGGTTTGCCGGTTGGTTTCAGGAAATCACAATTCATTTCCCTCTTTGGTAATCTATATCAATAGTGATCCCAGATATCTCCTAAAAGTCAGATTTTTTTCCTTGAATGGTTTGGATGAGTGTTGTTTTAGTAATGTTGACGGATTAGGGAAGGATGTTTATCAAAAGCTTAGAGCAGAAGATGTAAAGTCTAGGAAACATGGTATGGGGATAGAATGAATGCAAGCATCATGGGGTTAAGGCTCCGATTTCTGCATAGGACAATATTTTCCAAAAAAAAGAGATTACTACAATGAAGGAGCTCAAGAGAATAGGTCTATCAAGTAACACTGGTATCCTTGGTGAATGCGACTCTATAGGAGTTCAGTGAGCATATATGCAAGGAATGTGTAAGATTGCCCCTAAATATTTTTGGAAGGATGAAAGAAATAGGAAATATTTGTAATTGGTATTGTATATTTCAAAGTTCTTATGTGTTGTATTGTTTCTCTTGTATTCAGTTTAGTTTGGCCCCAAGTCCGAGCGGGTTAGTTTGGTCTTTTGATTTGGACTCGGTATGAGATTTGGTTTTTGAGATTTCTCTAGTTATGTACATAAACCTTTTATTTCTTGATTTATAATATTTCTGATTTATCAAAAAAAAGATATGGAACATACTCTCTGGAAGAAAAAGAAATATAAAAATTCTACAAAATTTGTAAGAATCTTTACAGGTGTTACTAATAGCTAAACTAATCAGATAAGGCAACATATTATTTCTAAGGGGATCCAATCTTGTATATGCTCTACTTTAACCACATCCTAATGTGTAAGTTAATGATGCTAGTTTTGCTTGGTTAGGTTTCTAACTCCTGTATATTTAAACACCTCTACTTAGCAAGCTGCTCAGGTTCTATTTCAGCTCTTATTTGAGATTCAAGAGTTATTCTCTTTGTCTTAGTCTAAATGGAGAATTGATTTTGTTCTATATTTCAGCTACTAGAACTCTCTTTTTGTAGTTTTGGATTGGTTATGTATATTCCTCGTAACCTCTCTTTCTATTAATGATCCTCTTTAGTTTTTTTAAAACTATTGAATGCAAATCACAAAATGATGCGAATAAAGAAGAGAAGCAAACATATCGTTTAAAGAAAGCATACAAGCAAAAAGTTTTCTGTCCTTACCTTCTTCACATATCAACTCTTATATGACATGATGACATACTTACAATGACATACCTTAACTTATTTTTAAAAAACTCATGTTTTTTAAAACAAAACTTGACACAGCTTTAGGATTTTGTTAGCTTTAGTTTCAAATTAAATTATTTTTACAGTATTAATATTCTTTCTAAAAGCTTTTAAATATTATAATTTAAGTTAAATTTTTATATAAATGTTAGAATCTAAAATATATATGTTAGAACATTACTTGATTAAACAATTACAGATTAAAAGGGCTTTAGTTTGTCCATACAAGTAAACATTAATCACCAAAAAATTAAAATAGTTTTAAATTTAAACTTAATAAATGTTTTTGTAGAACTTAAGAAACCTTTTTAAGTTTTGATCCAAGCTTTGCATATATAAATGCACATTGAGAATGGAACGTCCACCACGCCCTAGCCACCTGTTTGCCGCCACCATGTTCTAGGCACTACCGCCTCCACCAGCCCCCCTTATGCCACCGTCACCAACAATACTCTCCACTTTCTCTAGCCCCTTCTTTCAATCTCTACAAAATCCTTTTTCGATTTTCAGCAGCTGCTTCTCCAGTCTCCCGTCTACCTTCTGCCTCCTCTTCCCTCTTACAAGAGCTCCCCTTTGATTCCAATACCTACATTTCACAAACACATAATATCTACAACACTCTCCACTTCCTCCACTCTCCACTTTCCACATTCTCTTATAACCTATTTCCGTTTCCAGCCATCTGCATTCAGCGTTATAGAGCTCCCCTTTGCTTCCAGTACCTGCATTTCACACATTCTCATTTTCAGAACATCACTTTCAGAAATGGACTCAGACTCCCCCCTCCCCTTTCTATCCTTCAAAAATCCCCTAAAACCCTTCAAACAACCCCTCCTAACCTACCCTAATCCCAACCTTATTACTAAACCCACTAGCCTTTCCTCACACCCCTCCTCCTCTTCCACTCCACTCCCTTCCTCTGCTAGGGATCCTACTGCCCTTTTAGGAGTGTATACTGCCTTTGGGAATAATGCAAATGGAGCAAGGAGAACATGGAAACAGGTCATTGGGTACCAAGCCAACTCCTCTTTGGTCTATAGCCCTCCTATGGAGAAGGATGGACTCACTATTGTGGCCCCTAGCCTAGAGGAACTACAACAAGTTGCCAAAACGTGGGAAGCTACACTAGTAGGTTTTTTCATGGAGAAGAGGCTAACTTTTCCGATCATTCAAGCTTGGGCTAAGAGGAATTGGCTTGGACGAGGACTTCTAGAGGTAATGCTTTCGGAAGAGGACAACATTATATTCACTTTTTCTTCTAAATTGGAAGCCCAAAAGGTCATTGAAGAGGGGCCTTGGCATGTGTCCCAACTTCCCATCTTTCTACAAATATGGCAACCGGGAATGGAACTTGAGAAAATTCGTTTGAAGCACCTTCCTCTATGGATTAACATTCACAATATTCCTTTGGGATATTGGACTACCAAAGGCTTGAGTATGCTTGCAAGTTACTTGGGCAATCCAATTTGCATGGACGAAAATACAGCTTTGAAGAAACGCATCGCTTTGCAAGATTATGTGTGAGCATGGACATATCTAAGGAATTGAAGGATAGTATTCCTATTTTTTGATTGGCAGAAGGTAATTCGTTGCGAGAGGATCGTGTTATGGTAACTTATCAATGGAAACCCTCCCTTAGACCCAAGGTAAGGCCTGGAAACCGACGAGTAAACACTTCATTAAGGGAGATTATTAGGAATTGGTGGGACTAAAGCAACCTGAGAATAATGAAATTGAAGCCATATTGGACAAGGAGGAGACAGTGCTGGAAGTAGAGCTTCAGGAGAAGGATCCTAAAGAAACAACAATTCTTTCTAGTTCTACCACCAATCCGAAGGAGGATGAGGCTTTATCAAGCAAACAAAGTGAAACCTCAACAGCTGAAAGCAAGCCTGAAATGAGGGGAGGAGGGAGGAAGAGCTTCCTATTGAAACTAATCATAATGATGATTGTTTCGAGGAAAACATGAATGAATGCAGTTCAGCACAAACTGAGATGCCAATAGCACTAAATCAAGAAGATTTCTTTGAGCCAGCCACCTATAGGAAAAGTACAAGGAGCAGTAGGAAAAGCTCCAAAGGTAAAACCAATTAATTATGTCAGTAGTTGTCTGGAATGTGAGAGGAATAAATAATCCTTCTAAGCTTTGTGCTTTAAAGGAATTTGTTAAACAGAAGAAACCTTGGGTTTTTTGTATGTTGGAGACCAAGATTAAAGAGGAAAATCTAAAGAAGTTAAGTTGTTTGGGCAGCAATTGACAACTTATATCTAATCATCAATGTCATGCTTATGGGAGGATTGTTGTTGCCTATGATGAGCTTTTTGTGAAGCTAGAAGTGTTGGAATCCAATTCTCAGTTTTTGCACACAGAAATTTGGTTTAAATAAGAAAACAAAGGGATTATAGCTACTTTCATATATGGTTTCAATGCTACATTTCAAAGAACAGAACTCTGGAGCTTTCTTCGAAGAATCAAGCCCTCACTTAGCTCCCTGTGGATGGTTAGGGGAGACCTTAATACCACCTTGTACAGATCTGAAGCTAAGGGTAATTGTAACCTACAGAATTACACTACCGATCTTTATGATTGCGTACAGGATGTTGAGCTGGTGGATCTACGGGCTTCAGGCTATGAATTTACTTAGTCCAACAAGCAAAGTGTTCAATGGTATATACGGAAAAAAAAACTGGACAGACTGATGGTCAATAGGGAATGGCTATCTTCTTTCCCTCTCAGCCATGCTAAATTCCTAAATCCAGGCATTTCGGACCACACTCCTATTAAGCTCAAGGACCTTTTCTCTTCCCAGAAATCACCACATCCATTTAGATTCAATAATTACTTGGTTGATATGACGGGCTTTCAAGAAGCCATACAGAAAGGCATGGTTTTTAGTTGTTATGGGACAAAGCAATACATATGTATCCAGAAGCTTAAGGCCATAAAGCATGAATTGAAGCTCCTTAATGAGAAGAGAGGGCAGAATCTCACTAAGGAGATTGATCTCTCTAGGGACAAACTTCACTCCTTACAGCAAGCTTTGGCTGAAAATCCTTTAGATGCAAACCTAGCTACAGCTGAAAACGAGGCTCTTAAGAAATATTTGGAGACAGTAGTAAACCAACACTCATTGATGAAACAAAGATCTAGGATCTCCTGGATAAAGGAGGGGGACAAATGCTCTAAGTTCTTCTTCAATACCCTGGTAGCCCGCAGGCATACCAATAGAATTAACTCCATTAAATCCAAAGATGGCAGGGAGGGGTTTGGTCCAGAAGAGGTAGCAAGGGATGCCCTATCCTTTTACAGTAAGCTTCTGGGGTCAGACCCTTCCCATTCTTTGCAGGACTTCAACCTTAGTCACTTTGTAAATTCCAAGATTCCTGACCAAGAAACTTCTAGATTGATTAGCCCAGTTACAGATAAGGAAATTGAGCGGGTGGTTTTTAGCATGAATGGATCAAAAGCACCCAATCCGGATGGTTTAAATGGCTTCTTCTATCAGAAAACTTGGTCTTGCTTGGGTGGAATGATTAAGGAGGCAGTGAAGGAATTCTTTTCAAAAGGACTTCTTCTCAAAGAAATCAACGAGACTTTCCTTTGCCTAATTTCTAAAAACCACAGCCCGGCATCATAGACAGATTATAGGCTCATATCTTGCACCAACTTCCTTTATAAGATCATAGCCAAGATATTGGCCAATAGAATGAAGGGGGTCTTGAATTTTCTCATTAGCGAGAATCAAGGGGCTTTCTTGGCAGGTAGGGATATTGGAGATAATATCCTTTTGGTTCAAGAGCTCCTAAAAGGGTATACTTGCAAGAGGTCTTCCCAAAATTGTGCCATAAAGGTAGATCTACAGAAAGCCTTTGATAGTGTTAACTAGGGATTCTTGCTGAAAGTACTGAAGGAAATGAATTTTCCCTTTATGTTCATTGATTGGATCAGCCAATGTATTTCTACTACTTCTTATGGGATCATAGTAAATGGGTGCCCTACAGGATTGTTTAAAGGGAGAAAAGGTCCCAGGCAGGGGGATCCCTTCTCCCCTACCTATTTCTTATATGCATGGAAGTCCTAACTCAATTGCTCAAGTATAACATCACTAACAAATTTATGTTTTGCAGATGATCTCATCCTCCTATGCCATGCTAGTTTGTGGTCGGTTTCTCTCTTGATGGACACTCTTAGTCAATTTCAAGAGATGACGGGCTTATGTACTAATCTACACAAAAGCTTTATTGTTCTCTCCAAGAGTGCATCTCATCTCTCAAATGTCTTAGCTCATGCAACTGGAATGGAAATTAAACGTCCACCTCTCAACTACTTGGGGATTCCTATCTCTTCTAAGCTTCTCAGGTTCTGTGAATGTCTTCCTTTGGTGGAAAAAAATTCATAAAAAATTGGGATTGTGGACAAATAAAGCTCTATACTATGGGGGTAAGATCCAGCTCCTTAAATCTGTTATTCTGTCCATGAGCACTTACTGGAGCTCTTACATTTTTCTCTCCAAAGGCCTTTCTAAAACAATAGAAAAGCTGATGAAACAATTCCTGTGGGGGCACAAGAATGGTGAAAAAGGGCTGGTCAAGGTGGCTTGGCAGTCTATATGTCAACCCAAAGCAAAAGGGGGATTGGGAATTAAATCCCTAGTTACTAAGAACCGAATCCTCATGACTAAAAGAATTTGGAGGATACTAAATGATCAGGAATCATTGTGGGTCAAATGGATGCATACTTATATGTTGAAAGGTAGGAGTTTCTAGTCTCTTAATCCTAATCCCAGTTACACTTGGTTCTTTAACCAACTACTAGGAATGAGGGGAGAAATTTACCAGCATATAACTTGTCAAATAGGGGAGGGTGATAGACTCTCCTTCTGGTTTGATAATTGGACAGGAAGTGTTCTCTCAATCTCTAATAGCATGGTTAATTCCCTTTTACACCGCATCCCCAAGGATGCCAAGCTCCAAACTATCATCTCTAATGGTGGGTGGACACTATCTTTGGATGAGCAAACCAGCCTAAGCATCCCTCCTCTCAGTTTTGGTGCAAGGAATGCATACTTTTGGAGGGGTCTCCCAATTTCTGAGATTACCCCTAAGACAGTTAGGAAATTTAGGGCAAGACCAGAAAATAAGGTTGACTGGGTCATTCTGGTTTAGAATACAGCACTCAGACCTAATGTGAATTTTCTACTCTGGTTGGCAATGAGAAATAGGCTGAGTACGATGGATAGACTCAATTTCCCGACCTCTCCTAAGCAATGTGTTTTCTGTCACATAGAGGATGAAAGCAAAGACCACCTCTTCTTTGAGTGTGGCTTCTCCAGAACTCTTTGGTTCACAATATCTACCCTCAGTGCCCCTGACCTTAATGCTTGGCGAATCCTAGACATTATGCAAGAGATTCCTAAACTGACTCTGTCGAAACACGACAAGGACATAATCCTTCTTTCGATGGCTACATGTGTCCAAACCATCTGGCATGAAAGAAACAGAAGAAGATTTTTGAATCGGACAACTACATTGAACTCCCTCACAGAGATCACCACTACAAATATTAGAGAGCAACTGATTGTCAATCAGCTACATCTACATTGTAGTGGGAGAATGACCTACATTTGGAGGATCTAAGAAGGTCAAAGCAATCCTACACACAAGCTATGTAGAAACTAGAATTACTCCTCAGATCTACAGTGTTTGTTTTCTCCCTTCTTAGGGGAGATCATACACGGAAACTTACCCAAGTCAGCAGCCTACCTAGATCGGTTCAGCTCATTCTCGTCTCCCCTCTGAACAATGCTAGTCGACGCCTGTTGATCAGGAACTTCGACCAACCCAACCGGCTCGCATCGCATCACTTCGGGTACTGCCACAAGGAGGAGGAGCAAAGATTTACTTCTCAACGCTACAATCAATCGGTGTAATGATTGCCTACATGGGAATCACTCTCTTTGAGCAGCTCTTACATAGCTATCGTCCCTGGGTCTGCTGAATAGCTGCTGAATTAGGGTATTTCTTTTGAAGGCGTTCGAAAGGTGGAGGCATTTTTACCCTAGAAATTGAAGATACCCTCAACGACGTAGAATGGGGTCGTTTTGCTTTGTCTTTCACCTGTAATGCCCAAACAACGTTGCTTTATTTGCTGATCTCTTTGTCTTTTAAGTAATGCTCCGTTGCTGACTTATAACCCAATTCTTCAATGTTCCCTTACATTCTTTATCAATGAAAATTTTTAATTTCTCAAAAAAAGCACGTTAAATGCAAACTAATGGTTTCAATCTTCTTAAAGGCCATTTATTAAATTTTATTTGGGTTAATAATAAATTTATTATTTAATTTATATTAGTTCTATTAGTTAAAATTTTTAGTTGCGTATATAATTAAAGACATACTGATGAAATGTGAATGCCAATCATCACAAGCCTTCATAATTTTAAAACTATTTTATTCATTTTGTCAATGTTTAACTAATAATTATATAGCAATAAAAATTATCTTTGATCTGTTACCTTAAGAAGAAGCATTTTGAATAGGATTTTATCAAGCAATATATATCCCCAAGGATTAACAATAGAACAACTTAAAATTACAATAAGTTATAGCTTAAATATAAAATCTTAAATGGAATTGTAGATAAAGAAGAATTTCAGGAACTGAACTGTTGAATGAGCTTTGCAAGATAGGGAGGCTGCGATTTATGTAATCCAGTTCCACTTAAAGAGAGTTGAACAGAGAAAGAAATAACACCATGGTGCTGTGGAATGGTGGTAACTTTGCCTGCAGAATGTGGAATGCTCAACTGAGACGAAAGCAGCAGGGCCTTGCGTAGAGTTGGTTTAAGCAACAATCATGCCTAGAATGTGGAATGCTCAAGTGAGACGAAAGCAGCAGGGCCTTGCGTAGAGTTGGTTTAAGCAACAATCATGCCTAAACCCAAGTAGATAGGATGGAGAACCAACTTTATTGAAGTTGGCCATCATAACTAATTCATACTAAACGAGGGGACCATTTCATTCACTTATTACACGTACATGAATGAACATCAACCGTTAGACGGAAGGTACGGACAAATCATCGTCATCTCTTATATTCCAAACCATTGTTCTTGTGTTTAGCAACCTTAGCTTGGCAAATTTGGGCTTTGAAGATCTCAACTGGTTTGCGGGCCAGGCCAGCCTAATCTCTGTGTCCATCTATCTTCTGCCATTGAAAAACCTGTCACAACGATCCTTTCTGTTTCCATCTGGAGTTCTGTTTCTCAAACCCAAAGTCAGTTTCTTTTACCTTTCATCCATTTGCAAAATGCATCTTCCAAACCGAACTCAGTCACTCACTCCAAGCTTGTATCTTTCTCCATTATTTGGGTCGAAACCCCTCAACAAACTCCGATTCACTCCTTCAAAGCAAAACCCAGTTCGCCAGCTGTCATTAAAATGTTCCCTTTCCACGTTATCGGAGCCGACCCAAGTGGGTGTCTCGAATTCCAAGCCATTTCCAGCTGAAGTATCTAGAACCATTATGGAATTATCTTCAGTTGGCACTCTCTCTACTTTAACTCACGAAGGCTGGCCTTTGGGTGTCGGTGTCCGGTTTGCTGTGGACGATGAAGGGACGCCTGTTTTATGCTTGAGTGAGTCTCAGAGACAGTTTTCCGCTGATAAGAGGTCTAGTCTTCATGTTCAAGTATGCTTGTCTCTTGAACTTGATTATCCTAGTTAAATTAGGATAAATTGTGATGTATGTAGAAAGCTACAATGAGATAGTTATGAATGCTGTTTTTGTGTGGGGCAGTTGGAGCAATGTGGAATGCGGACTCCTCAGTGCACAATTCAGGGCATCTTAGAAAAGCCGGAGGAAAAAAAGGTTTTGAAGGTGATCTATCGTCTCTGCTTTGATTTTTGGCTTCAAATTGCTTTGGATGCTTCCGCACTTAAATTTTCTTTTCTTTTTTTTGCCTTCTCAACATTGTCAAGTACTTCAATTTTAAGTTATTGTGGTGACCAGAACCTGACTATGACAAATTTCTACCTGTTAACTTGGAATAACAATTTATGCGGATGGCATAATGTTGGAAGGCTTAACAATGTTGTCAAGTAGTCCAGCAAAATTTTGTGCCAAGTCAAAGAGTCTTTGATATGTGCATAGGTGGTTCATTCATGTACGTGGTCAGAGTTGTTGGACCTGATCTTGTTGCTCAAGTTTTGGTTCTTAGTTGACTTGGTTGTTAATTGACTTCAGAATTAGTAGCTCTAAAATAGGAGTAGTTAATTATTAATCAGTTACTTTGTTATGGTCGAATAAGTAGCCAGTATCGTCTATTTGTTTGTTGAATTCTATTAGTGGATTGAGCCACTGTTGTTGCCTTATATATATTGCCATGGCAATATAGAAGGAAAGATATAAGATTTTTACCAACTCTGTTTCTTCTTCCTCTGTTTCCTCTAATCTCTTAAAGCCTACGAAACATTCTCTATCAGTGGTATCCAAGCAGGTTAGGCTCAAGATGGGAACAAGGAATCAAACTAATGCCGAGTTTTGCAGCGAAGTTCAGGAAATACTAGGTCGTCATGAAACCAGTATTGATGAAGTTCATTCCATTCTACAAATCATGTTGTCAGAAATTCAGTCCTTGAGGGTGTCTCATGAGACCCACACTAACACTACCAATCCAAACGTTAATCCCTCTGCCCCAGCTGAATCCTTTGCGCCAGCTCAACCACCTTCCACCAATCAGATTACCTCCTCCAATACTCAAAATCATCATCTCAAACTGATTTTTTCAAAGTTTAACTGAGAAGATCCGCAAGGGTGGGTTTACAAAGCAGAACAGTATTTTGACTTCAAGGACATAGCATCTGATCGGTAGGTGCAGTTAGCCTCTTTTCATCTTGAGGATATTGCGCTCCAATGGCATGGGTGGTATGCCAAGTTCAAAGGACTTGTGACTTGGACTGAACTTAGCAAGGTATTGCTTCTTCGTTTTGGACCAACCGATTACGAAGATCCCTTAGAAGCACTCACAAGACTCAAACAAATCACAACCGTTTCTTCCTATCAAGAGGAGTTTGAAAGGCTTTCCTATCGCGTAGATGACTTACCCGAAAAATTTTTAATAGGGTGTTTTGTTGCAGGGCTCAAAGACGAAGTTCGATTGGATGTTAAAATCAAACAACCACGATCCTTGACGGAAGCAATAGGGGTGGCGCGTTTGGTTGAAGAACGGAACAAATTGCGAAGAAAAGGGACTTCTCCTTCCAATCCGTCAATCTTGGGAGCCCCACCCAAATCAGTAATCAATCTGACGGGGGTTTTGGGATCTTCGCAAGCATCTAAATTAGCTACTAGCAGTAACTCAACAACCTTCAAGCGGATCACCAATCAGGAAGCCAGAGAACGCCGAGAAAAGGGTTTGTTCTATTACTGTGACGAACGGTTTGTCCCTGGTCATCGTTGCCAATGTCTGCAATTATTTATGATGGAAGATGTTGCTACTGTTGAAGGCTAGGAATTCAAAGATCAAGATAATCATTAAGATGACGAGGCATGACCAGAAATATCATTCCACGCTATAGCAGGTACTGAACACCCACAAACCATAAGATTTCCAGGTAGAATGAAGGGGAGAGAAGTGACAATTTTGGTGGATGGTGGGAGTACCCATAACTTCGTGGAGCAATCATCGGTGCAAAAATATGGACTACCAGTAACTAAGGGTCAAGCTTTCCAAGTCATGGTAGCTAACAAATAGAAAATCAATTGTGCTGGGAAATGCTTAGCCTTACCTTTAGAGATTCAAGGGTATAACATGAAGGCAGATTTTTACGTTCTTCTAGTTGCAGCATGCCCACTTGTCCTAGGCGTGCAATGGTTGACGACGCTAGGACCCATTGAAACAAATTACAAGCAACTCGCATTATCCTTTCTCGATGGTCATATAAAACGGACCCTTCAAGGCATTAAACAAATGGGAATGGAAGCTCTTAGAGAAAAAGAATGCTACGACATCCAAGGTCCAAGTCTCTTTCTCCAGTTGTTGTCTACATAGGAAGTTGAGGAAAAACAAGTGTATCCAAAGGACTTGAGTCTCATTTTAGAAGAATTTAAGCAAGTTTTTAAGCCACTGATGCAGCTGCCAGCCTGCCACCACATTGAGACCATAACCACTAGATTCTGTTACACCCCAATAGTGAACCAGTTAATGTTAGGCCGTACAGATATCCATACTACCAAAAATTGGAAATCAAAAAGATGGTGTAGGAACTCTTGAGTTCAGGACTGATCAAACCAAGTCGTAGTCCATTTTCGTCACACGTGTCATTGGTAAAAAAATTGGATGGGAGTTGGCACTTTTGTGTGAATTATCGAGCTCTCTACAACATCACCATTAAGGACAAGTATCCGATTCCGGTAATTGACGAACTCCTAGATGAATTACATGGCTCCAAATATTATTCAAAACTAGATTTGTGATCTAATTATCACCAAATCAGAGTCCACAAAGATGATATTACGAAGACTGCGATTCGCACACATGAGAGGCATTATGAATTTGTGGTCATGCCCTTTGGACTCACGAATTCCCCTGCCACCTTTCACAGTCTAATGAATGATCTTTTTCGGCCTCATTTGCGTAAGTTTATCTTAGTGTTTTTTGATGATATCTTAGTCTACAGTAGCTTGTGGCAAGAACATATGCAACACCTTCAGACAATCTTGAAAACATTGAAGACGCATCAGTTATTTGCAAAGCAATCGAAAAGCTGTTTCGATATACTTCAAGTAGACTACTTAGGGCACATCATCTAAGAAAAAGGAGTAGCCTTGGATCCTAGCAAAATACAAGCAGTACAAGAGTGGTCAAAACCAACTACCACGAAGGGAATTCGGGGTTTTCTGGGGCTTGCCGAGTACTACTGCAAGTTTATTAGCAGCTTCGGAAGTATTGCCACCCCATTAACGCAATTGCTCACCAAAGAAGGTTTTAATTGGTTTGAAGCTCCCAGATTTTTCACAACAATTCGTTGTTGGAAGCGATGCTTGTGGTCTAGGAATTGGCGCGATTCTATCTCAACAAGGCCATCCCATTGCCTATTTTAGCGAAGCATTAAAGGGCATTGGCCTTGTCAATATATGAAAAGGAAATGCTCGCTATCATCAAAGCCATTCATAAATGGCATCCGTATTTGCTTGCACGTGCTTTCATTGTCAAAACAAACAAGAAAAGCGTCAAGTATGTCCTAGAGCTATGAATCTCGACTCCGGTTCAAGTTAGGTGGCTCCCAAAACTCCTAGGCTATGATTATGTTATATGGACGAGACAATCAAGGAGCTGATGCCCTATCTAGGAAGGTTGAATTCCAAATGATGGTAGTATCCATGCCTCTTGCGAACTGGTGGCTTACTCTACAACAAGAGGTGCAACATGACTCTTTTTATAAACAACTGGATCAAAGAAACCTGAACTGACCTTAGCCACTCTATGTGCAACATGATGGGGTATGGTTTTTTAAAAAATAAAATTTACTTGAGTCCTAATTGTTCTCTATTACCAGCCATTCTTTCAGATTGCCATGTCTCCCTTGTTGCGGGCCACTTTGGATACCATAAAACATTGGCACGAATTCAAAACAGTTTCACTTGGCCTGGGTTACGCAATTTGGTCAAACAATTTTTGTTACATTTGTGATACATGGCAACGCTTTAAGAATGACAGTTTGCGTCCAATTGGTCTCCTTCAACCACTACCAATCTCAACTAAGGTATGGACCTACATCTCCATAGATTTTATAGAAGGATTACCATCATCACAAGGGTTTTTAGTCATTATGGTGGTGGTCAATAAACTTACCAAATATAGCCACTTTGTTCCTCTTCGTCATCCCTATACAGCAACCACCGTGGCTAAGGTGTTTATCTCCAATATTATCAAATTGCATGGGGTGCCTCAATCCATTGTATTTGATACAATGGGATAAAATTTTTGTGAGTGCCTTTTGGTCAAATCTCTTTAAGTTGCAGGGAACAGAACTCAAATTGAGTTCAAGTTACCACCCACAAACAGTAGGTCAGACCAAGGTTAGTAATCGTATACTCAAGCAATACTTGCGGTGCTTCATGGGAGATCAACCCCAAAAATGGATTGACTAGTTGTCGTGGGCTGAGTTTAGTTATAATACAAGCCAACATGTAGCTACCAAAATTACTCCTTATGAAGCTGTATGTGGTGTTCCTCCTCCAAACTTACTTCCTTACATTCCAGGGACAATGCGAGTACAAGCTCTGGATGAACATTTGCGTGATCGGACAACCATTTTGTGAGACTTGGAACGTAATTTGGTTCTGGCCCAAGAGAGGATGAAGAACCAAGCGGATCAACATCATCGAGAGGTACAATTTCAAGTGGGCGATTATGTTTATTTGAAGCTTCAGGCCTACCGCCAATCCTTAGTAGCTTTTCACAGCTCGGTGAAATTATCTTCTAGATTCTTTGGACCCTTTGAGATAGTGGCTAAACTTGGGTTGGTTGCTTATCGTTTGGCTTTGCCACCAGGAGCCCAAGTACATGATGTGTTCCATGTGAGCCTCTTACGAAGATATGATAAGGGAACAGACCTCCAGCCTTGCCAGCGTTACCACCCATTCGAGATGAATCAGTCATACTACCAATACCAAAGAAAGCGTTAGATCGCAGAACCATTCAGAAGGGGAAATATAGGCCTAAGATTGAAGTTCTGATTAAGTGCGTAGGGACTTCAGAGGATGATGCCACTTGGGGAAATCTGTGTTGTTTTTCACACACTTATCCCGATTTCATCCTTGTAGACAAGGATTCTTTAAGGAGGGGGGAATGATATGTGCATAGGTGGTGCATGGGTCTTGAGGAGCAACATTGGTGTACGTGGTCAGAGTTGTTAGACCTGGTCATATTCTGTTGCTCAAGTTTTGGTTGTTTGTTGACTTGGTTGTTAATTGACTTCAGAATTAGTAGCTCTAAAATAGGAGTAGTTAATTGTTAGTCAGTTACTTTGTTATGGCCGAATAAGTAGCCAGCATCTTCTATTTGTTTGTTGAAATCTGTTAGTGGATTGAGCCACTGTTGTTGCCTTATATATATTGCCATGGCAATATAGAAGGAAAGATATAAGATTTTTACCAACTCTGTTTCTTCTTCCTCTGTTTCTTCTAATGTCTTAAAGTCTATGAAAAATTCAAAGGAATGTGACAACTAACTTTTATCTTATTTCACTGATGTGATGAATATCATGTCTCCAGTGGCTTCACGCATCATGGAAGAAGCGATTTGGAGAAGTTCCTGAAGACCTCATTTACATCATTGCTGTCGATAGTATACATCAAATGGAAGACTTCATGGAGGTGTAATTGCTGTTTTTGTCATGTTTCCTTGGGTGTTTCTGCATAAGCTTAGGTTTATTGTGTTGAATTCAAGCTTAGATCATAGGGCAGGTAGCTGTTTTGAGTTTCTTACTTGAATAAAAAGTGGTGACATGTCAGGATGGCATTTTGGTTTCATCGTCTGAATATAAGAATGCAAGTCCTGATCCTCTTCGAGATTTCGCGGAAGCAATTGTAAATGAAATAAATACAAAGAATTTGGAAGACGTCTATCGCTTTTGCAACATCTATGTTGATCTGGACTTCCAGGTTTGCAGCATATAACTTCATGTTTGTTACTATTTTCAGTTCCTTGTTATAAAAACTGAAGCAGACTGATATTAGACCTTTTAACCTTTTTCCTGAGTGAAAGAATTCTGCCTCAATTTCTAATAGCATGATTGAACTCATCCATGATTACCTGTAAATAACAAATGGTAATTGCTGAAATAGGTCTAGTCAAATGATTATCTGGTCCCCCACTGTTATGGGATGAAGATGCTTTACTAAATTTTTTCTCCACCTTATCATTCAATAACTTCAATCTTCTTGTTCCTTCCTTGCAATTTTCATGTGGTTAAAATAATCTTCTATTATTTTAAGGTTAGCCCGTACAAATGCTTATAAAAAAATGTACGTCTAGAACTAATGAAGTTGTAACCTGACCCTCAATTCATATGCCATGCAAACTACTTGGTGGTTATGCTCTGCTTGTCTTACTTGGGGAATCGCATTATGCTACTGTCATAAATCTTACTTGGGTGAATCACACTAAGGAATTTCTTATCTTGATTACTGTTATGCTACACCTAAATTTTCATTTGGAATTTCTTATCTTGATTACTGTTATGCTAGACCTAAAATTTTCATTTGGATGATTGATAGATCTTAGTCTTTACGTCAATCATCTTTTATCATTACAGGATTGCATTTTGTCCAACTTAAGCCATACTGTGGTTATCCTTATGTTTCTTATGGGACTTGATTGGTTTCACAGGTTTCAGAAGCGAAGATGATATGGATTGATAGATTAGGTTTCGACTTGCGTCTTTCCTGTCCTCAGAATGCAACTTTTGATGTTCGAATTCCCTTCCCAGGAGAAGTGAGAGATGAAAAGGGTGCAAAGTCGTCGTTTAATGGAATGTCACAACTTGCGTGGGAGGTGGAGAAGAATTACCATGCTCTAGATTTCCCGAAGGTAAAACAATTGAAGCAGGTAAAGTGCAGGGGCGTGTAACATATTGCATTTCCATCAGTTTTGGTGAGGTTATCTTAAAATTTTAATTCCTAATTAGTTTAGGGATTTAGGGTTAATAAATCCTAATTTCCTAAATTTTTAAAGCGCCACTGTACTTCTACCTCTCTTCTATACCCACTAAAATGCCAGAGGAGATTTCTTAAACTAAGGTGTTTCACACAAAAAGGATTGAAGTTTCTTATAAACTCCTTCAGGCTACATGATTTGTGATCTCCAGTGCAAAATTTTTGAACTGGGCGTTGTGTTTAAGGAAATTTGTTCAAACTTGGTATGATATGTTGAATGAAAATTTGATGTCACCAAGTTAGCTCACAAGTTAAT
The DNA here is from genome assembly GCA_032467995.1 of Erythroxylum dillonii. Taxonomy (NCBI): domain Eukaryota; kingdom Viridiplantae; phylum Streptophyta; class Magnoliopsida; order Malpighiales; family Erythroxylaceae; genus Erythroxylum; species Erythroxylum dillonii. Next base: position 864,622 of record JANKYE010000008.1, on the reverse strand, counting down.
GTAAATGTTAAGGAGCAAAGCATACCTTTAGCCTAACTTTAAAAAGAATAAGACTCGTTAAATGCAAATAAAATTGAATTTAAACAAAGTACTATAACATAAAAATCAAAATCACACAAGAATAATTTCGACCTAATTAATTTTCTCAAATTCACTCAAAATAAAAAATAAAGAATATAAATGATAAAGAGCATAAAATATAATTTGAATAAGAAATCTAAAATATTTCAATTAAACATGTACCATTTATTTCTTAATTTTTAAAATTAAATAAATTGAAAAGGCAATAAATGTAGGAGATAGATTTAAACATACATAAGTTGTGAAAGTTTTCAACTATACATAACTTAATTTTATACCTTTAAATTTATTTGTATAATAGTAGTAGTAATTAACATATAATTTAATTTAATATTATATGAAAAAATAGTAAAATATAAAATATACAAATTTCATGAAATTTTGAATATTATGAATAAAATTTTTAATTTATTCATTAATGAATAGACATATTCTTATCTTCTGAAAAGTGAAGAGTAAATATCAAAGCTTCATACTAAATTCTTATAATTAATTTAATTTGCTATAATTTTATACAAAATTATAAAGAAAATTAAACCTTTTATGCTACTTTAGTTGATTAAAAATATTCCTGGTTTTTTTAAGCCACTTAATCTAGTCTATTATTCTTTAAAAGGTTTATACAAAAATGAAGGTATTTTAAAATAATAAAATAAATAGTGACTAACTTCGGTTTTGATATAAATTAAAATTTTAATACTAGTCACTACCATTAAAAAGCAAGGCAACCTACATTTTCTTCAAGAAATCAAATGAAAAGATATAAGTTAAAAAACGCAGACATTATTGTGTTCAAAGATGTCAAACCAAGAAAGGGTGCATGGTCAATAAGAAAAACTATACTCTTTTCCTATAATAATGGTGACTCGATTATAACTCTCATTACATTCTTTTTCTTGGTTAGATTTTAAAATCCTTTTCTTTAACCTATGCTTGCAATAAAGTGTTGTTATGATTATTTTGGCCACAACTAATGGTGAGTTATTTGTTTTGTATAAACTATCTTCCATCTAAGTTATACATTCTTTGTTGTGAATCTACTACCCACAATTAAGGCAAGTGCACCTTTCATTAGCAAGTAATATAGGGACAAATAGGAGTCGACCCTTTAAGAAAGGGGTGTAGGTTATAACACTTAAAAATTACTTAGCCTAAACTAAAATAAATAAAAGAATGATTTCTATAGATTTTGATTAAAGAAATACAAACCTAAAACAAAAGCTAAATAGTTAGTTAAGAGAATCAATAACAAAGTAAATTATCAAATAGAATTCAATCAAATATCGTTATTTAGACAAGTACTTCCCCTAGTGTTACTTTTTATTTAATGATTCGATTAACCAAGAATAGATATAGTTAATTACAGGGACGGAGCCAGACATGTAAAGTAAGAGGGCCCAATGTTTAATTTTTTAAATTTTAGGGAGGCCCAACTCCCAAATAACTTCATTTATATATATATATCTATATATAATATTAATTTTTAAAAAAAAATTGGGGGGCCCAGGGACCCCCTGGGCCTCATCTAGCTACATCACTGGTTAATTAGACTGGCATGATCTCCTAGATACTAAAACTAACTCTTTTAAGATACAACCATCTATTCAATTGGTTAATATGTATCTTTATCAATGCTAACAATTTGAATGCACTAAAATATATGAAATCATATTAAAGATTTCACCCAATCACTAAAAGGATTATGTAGATCTCTTTTGTGCACCTCATTCAACTTATATTACATAAAATGTGGTCTAATCATAAGTAAAGTCCCTCTAGGTCCTTACAAATGAATTTAAATCAAAATTAGTCACAAGGATACCTAAATCATACATTAAGATAAATTAAAGATAATTTACACAAATATACCCCATTTTATAAATTAAAATGAATTAATATATACAAAATTAATAGCTATGATTATCTTTATCTAAACTTATAAAAACATTTAGCCACTAATAGTAGTCATAACAAAAAAATAATACCAAAAAATTGGTCCATTTAGATGACGTCTAGATCATGATTCCTTAAGGAAAAAAACTAGAACTAGCCTTTTGAGAGTTTTTGGACCTCGTGATAGCTAACCCTAACTTTTAAAGAGAAAAAGATGTGTCTAAAGTGTAAAGTTAATTTCCTTGAATTTAATATATAGTCTCTAACTCACCATGCCCCAAAACTATAGATCTTACTATTTCTCTTAAAATTGGTGCAAAACTTTTGGCACGACCATATCTCAACTCAAGTTTCTCTGTATATCTTCTTCATTGCCATGCTGGTCTTATCTTTTGTTGTATTTAATTCATATAGTACACAAGCTAACATATAGGTATTGGCTAAATTGTGTTTTTTTTTAATTGAAAGAAATTCATTAAAGTGAGCATCAAGTAGAGTAATATACAAGGACAAGTATCATATTACAACATTGACATGTAAAGCACATTCTACTATAGAACAACATAAGAAAGGTAATACCAAAATGCAAATTCATTCCAAGCTCCATCTTCTTCTCAATGAGGCACTCCTTCCTTTGGTATCATAAACTTGTAAGATTTCCCTATTCCAATAGTAGACCTTATATGCTAGTTGATAACTATCTCTTTTAAGGTTCTTGAATAAACTATTATTCCTTTCCTGAACAAGTTATACAAAGTTTGATATCTAGTTAGTCTCTTTTTTTTCCTTCTATAAAACTTGTCAACCCATTTGAGTATATCTTACCACTCCTTGTATGCACAATACATCCCCCATCATATGATGCATGCTGCTCTAAATAACTCTAGTGTATTCACATTAAAAAAAACATATGACTAATAGATTTCGTACTAAGATTATATAGCAGACATAACTGATCCTTAGCACTAATCAACCTATCTTTGGTTTGCAAGTGTCCTGCTACTAGCTATGTAACAAAAGATGCTTTAGAATCTAAGCACCTTTCCAAAGGAATGTTAAAACCAATGAATTCTAGTTGTTGTTGTCTGATATACTTAAGATAAGATTGATTAGTAAACTCTCTGCTTCTATTGGTTAACTAATATCTGCTATGACATCTTGAAGAATTGGGAGAGTATTTAGGAAAGTAAGATCAAATTCTATCATTACCCCTGAAGTCAATAGACCAATTATCTTACTAGATAGCTTCCTTGACCTGAGCTTAAATAGGAATTCTAGCTATTAGAGATTAAATCTCCTCCCTCAACATTTGAATGAAGTACCAGGAGTGCTCTTTCCTTTCTTCAATCTGTTAAAAGTTAGAGTTCTTAAGATAGAATTCATTTGTCCACTTAGATTACAGGGACTTTATCAGTAAATAGTTTCCACATTCTTTTCGCCACTGACATTGTTTGACTCATCTGCAAGGAAATGAACCCTAAGCTACCTTCTTGCTTACTCCAACAAATTTGTTGCCACTTGTTTTTTGCCCTCTAAAATTGTCAACACTTCTAGTCCATAAAAAGTTAATAAAATTTTACAACTCCTTGTTGATCTTCCAGGATGAAATAGGTGGGAACTCTAATAGGTATGAAGACTCCTCCATATAGAAGAAATACCCACCTCTAATAGGTATGAAGATTCCTCAGTATAGAAGAAATAAGTAGGAGTCTAATTGCATAAGATAAAGACTTGTTCTACTATGCATTGATTTTTTTTTGTAACTTTCAAAAAGAGGAAGACAATCCTAATATCTCAACTTTTTGGAGGTAATTAGGACTCCGAGGTATTTAAAAGGTAAACAATGAGCATTTAAACCTACCAACAACCTAAACCTTACTTAGGATTTCATATCAGAAGAGAAGTATATCATGCTTTTATGTTGATTAATTCTTAGCCTTGAGATCCTACAAAACTCTTAAAGAAACACTGAAACAAAAGAAGGTTCAACTTTAGATAACAAGATCAAGTCATCTACAAAGCTTAGATGAGTAAGCTTTAATTCTTTGGATTTATGATGAAACTTAAAATTGATGTTGTTTTAGGTGTTCTTCATAATAATCCTTATAAGGATTTCTAACAAAATAACAAAAAATTAAGGGAAAATGAGGTCCCCGTACCTAATCCCATTAGTGCCCTTGAATTGATTGCTAGGATTACCATTTATAAGAATGCTAAAAGTAGTAGTTAAAGTGCAAGCATTAATCTAGGAGATAAATTTGCAATGGAAGCCAAACTATTCAAGACAACACAGGATAGAGTTCCAACTTTTGAAAAATCCACTTTGATTGCACAACAATTAATGGATTTATTAGTATCGTAATCCCTTGATAGCTTCTAAATCAATAATATATTATCATAAATAGACTTACTTGGAATGAATGCACTTTAAGAATGATGGATTAAACCAAGATACCCTTCAGTCTTAGTACAAGGAACTTAGAGGCCACTTTATACATAGTGCTATGACAAGAGATGCGGCAAAATTCGTTCAGGCATTTGCATTGGGGAGTTATGGGATGAGACATATATGATTGTAGTTGAGCTCTTTTAAAAATTTTCTAGAAAATAAGAACTGTTATATCACTTGCACTAATAGGTCTCTAGTGATATTTTAGGTAGATTGAAAGAAAAGAGCATCAAAACCATTAGGTCATGGAGCTTTCTTTGAAATCAAACTAAGCCAGAAATTCTTGATTTACTTATACAAAGCTGGCTTCTGGAGTTCCTCTAACAGATCCTTATTAAGAGGGTTTGAGTGTCCTAATTGAAGTAAATAACACGTTAATATAGACTTGATATACAAATACACAAGAATGGGGGGTTGAATTGTGTATTCTTTTTCGATGATCCCCTTTTTCGAAGTTCTTTCAAAAACTATTGATTTTCTTTCTGCTTTACTTTCCTCTTTTATTATTATTTGGTTTTCAACAAAATTAAACGTAAAGTCATTTTGACTTGACACTAATAATTTATCAAAATTGATCAAAGATTCCCTTGTAATATCATACACAATTCCTTGAATAGAAATTTTGTTTGTAACTAATT
>JANKYE010000008.1:848702-859461 GCA_032467995.1 Erythroxylum dillonii | reverse complement strand
CCTTTCTTTACACATGAATAATTGCCAATAATTCACTTAACAGTTCTAGCTTCCATAAAAGGTTCGGGGCCCAACATATCCACTGTCTAATGACACAATTGTGTTAAAAGTTGTGTATTAATTCTATAAGGAGTAGATAGATCATTAGCCTAGGCCACGATCACGACCATCACCATTTTTAAGGCATGAATATATGTGTGTGTGTGTGAGTGTAAAGTTTAAAAACCCTAATTTTTAGAGGATTTTTGAAGACTTTACACTTTAGACCCTTCTTTTTCTCTCTAAATATTAGAGTTAGTGGTTAAGAGGTCCAAGAACCTTTGGGATGGAAGTTCTAAGGTTGTTTTAATTGAAGAATCAAAATCCATACATCATCTCATTAGATTAAGCTATTAGTGAAATCAAGATTTATATCTAGATTTATTTCAATAATATTTTACTTATTTTCTTATGTTGTTTTCATTATTATTACTATGATTATTGACTAAATTTTTTTAGATAGGAAAAATCCTAATTTACGAATCAACTGAGGGACTAACTCAAGTAAAGTCCCTCTTCCATAAGGATAATAACACCACCTCTCAAATATTCATGGATCCCTCAGAGAAAGCATAACTGAACAAAGTCCATCTATCTCAGCAGGGAAAGCTAAAGTGGATAGTCTTCTCAATATTACTATTATGGTCAAAAGGATAAAAGAGATAGATATTTTTTACAGTTTAAAAATCCTTAGAAAATCCCCTTATCTTTAAAATTCTTGAAAAAACTCCTTTTAATTTTTCAAAAAAATCCTTTTATACTTCGGTTAAAAAATAACAATGAAGCACAAGTAGTATAAATATTAGACATAAACTAATCAAATACTATTTATATGGTAATTCATCCCAATTCTTAAATTAGAACCAAACTAATGAAATTTGAATTAAACAAATAATTTATTGTAATTATCTTAAATTAATAATTTAAGTCAAATTTAATTAGCTTAGGTCGAGTTTAATAGCTAGCTTGGGTTACCATATTAGTGATATTTTATTAGTTCATATATGTATGTTTATAATTCGTGTGTTTCATTGTTATTTTTAACCAAAGACTAATTTTCGGAAACTAAAAGGAGTTCTTTTATAATTTTAAAGATTAGGGGTTTTCCTAAAATTTATTAAATTACAAAGGTGGTTTGTGTCTATTACCTATGGTTAAAACTAAGAAGAAACCTGGAAGGAAATCAACAAATAAAGGGTCTAGTCCTTTAATTCAACTATATGATCATAATATAGATTCTTAGGGCATGAATTGACCTAATAAAGCAAATGATTAAAGATTATCTAGTGTTAGAGAGATCTCTTTCAGTTTGATTTTTGGAAAGAAAAAATAAAGTTGATAAGCGTAAAAAAATGCACTTGGTTGTTTAATAAGAGCTGGGAAGTTATTTGTAATCAAGCCCACATAAAAGGATCATATTAGCCTATAACTCAGGTACAATCAAGGCTCATCAAACACTATCTTTGACCAATTCATTGACCTAATGGTTAGTATTAAACTCGATATATACTATTTTGCAATCACTTTTATCTATGGGGCTAACCATGAGTTTTTAGGAATTTCTTTATGAAATAATCTGAAATATCTTAGCATCTAATTAAATGCTCCTTACATTGCGTATGGATACTTTAAAATAACATTAACTTGCTCAAGAGGTAGAAGGTGATAAGTTAAACAATAGGCTAAGTAATAGAGATATGATTAACTGCCTCAATAGTGTAAATTTATTAGATTTAAGGTTTGAAGGTGCTTACTTTACATGGAGCAACAAGTAAAAGGAGAGCTAACTCAATTGGAAAAGGTTAGATAAGGCCTTGGTTAACCCTCAATGGCTAGCAAAATTATCTAGTAGTAGGGCTTTTTCTTACAACCCAACTTACTTAGATTACTCCTCCATTAAATTAACAATTGGTAAAAGGAAAGAAAAACTTAAATCCTCTTTTAGATTCAATAATTATCTTATGAATCTAGAGGGGATTGAATAAGCAATCATGAGAGGCTTAAGCATAGACGTAGAAGGGTTTGAATCTTACAAGTGTTCTAAGAAGCTTTAAATAGTGAAAGTTGAGTTGAAGAAACTCCATCTGGACAAAGTTAGAGAAATAAGTTCATCCTTAATAAGAGAAAGAGGCTTAAATTTACATTCAATATTTAGGTTTAATTCATTTTGAAACGACCTGACACTGAAAGAGAAAATGTCTCTAATAAATTACATTCAAACCTTAGAGAATCACAATTTATTGATGAGACAAAAAGCTAGAATCAACTAGCTAAAGGATGCAAACATGAGCACTACTTTTATAATGCAATTTTAAGGAACTCTAATAATATATATTCCTTAAAGAACAATAATGGTGAAGCCATCAATGAGTTCTTCAAGGAGTAGGAGAAGCTTAAAGAATTAGCCCTCGGTCACTTTAAAAGCCTATTAAGTAACTTTAACAATAGTTGTTTTTATATGCAGGTCTTAAAGGGATTTATTCTTAACTCTTTTATTTGGTCGTAGGAAGAGATACTCTTAAGTCGTTTCAATATTTATAGACATTAAAAATCTCTATTTGAGCTCAATCCTAACAAAGCTCCTAGACATGATGGGGTTGAATACATTCTTTTATAAAAAAATTGGAATTTAATGGGAAAATTATCACTTAAAGTTGGTTTGGAATTCTTTACAAATGGAAGAAAGTTTGAGGTTAAATTCCAACTCTTTAAGTGACTTCAGTCTTATACATGTTACAATATCATATGCAAGGTGATCTCTAAATTGATAACAAGAAGGTTGGAGGAGGTTCTGAAATTTATTCAAAATCTACAAAAGAAAAAAGGCTATAAAAATTTGTGAAAGAAAATTAGATTTCAATAAAGCATTTGACTATATCAATTAGAGTTACAGTTTGGATTCCCTGCAAGCTTTTGGATTGCTTATCATCCTTTTTATCTTGTATTGAGCAATGTATTTCAATAACCACCTCTGTAATCTTTGTTAACGGAGAACCCATTACTTTCTTTAAAAGAGCCAAGGGTCTAAATAAAGGTGATTCTCTATCTCCTTACTTAATTCACATTATAAATCAATTTATTAACTATAAAGATAGCTCAAAGATTAGACAGGAGTAGAGACTTCAAATTTAATCATAAACATAATAAATTGGAATTAATTCAGCTCTTTATTGTAGATGACCTTTTAATGTTATACGGAGTTTATACATCTTAGTGCAATTGCTTATAGACTCCTTATAATATTTTGTCTTATTTTAGGTCTCTTTGTAAACAAAAGTAAGAGCCATCTAAATGTCTCTACTGACTACCAAAGCCCGATAAATAAAATCTTAACAATTTCTAGTCCTTTTCTCCAAGAGTTGCTTTTTAAATACATAAGAAACATAATATCTCATAAAAATCTCTTATAAAGAGTGTCAACCTTTACTCGACATAATTTAAAAGATGATTAATCATTGGAATAATAAATTCCTCTTTTACATAGGCAAACTTTAATTCTTCTTATCAGTGTTAAATAATTTTCAAATACATTAGAGTTGCCACTTATACATGCCTAAAAAACTATTTAAAAAAGTGGAGAGGACTTTAAAGAACTTCTTATGGTTAAGCAAAGCATGTCTTTAGTACTAAAGTTAAATGGTTGGAAGTTTGCTCACTGAAGAAGGAAGGTGGTTTAGGTATTAACTCAGTAAATCGTTAATAAAATACTTATAGCCAAAAAGATAAGGAAGTTTTCTACATACTAAATCCATATGGATAAGATTGATGTACTCTTATATAATAAAGGATCAAAACTTCTAGAAGATCAAAGAAAAGCAAAGTAACACTTAAACCTTCAACCAAATGCTGAAATTAAGAGACAACATGACTTAAGAAATGAGATTTCGAATTGGTAATGGAAGGAAAGCTTAGTTTTATTTAAAAAAATTAAAGTGATCCTTGTCCTATATTTAGATTACACGAACTTGATAACTTAAAGCATATAATTCCCTTATCAGCTAAGGTTAAAGAAATCATCTCAAATAAGGAATGACATTGTATATATTAAGGCTTTAGTGTAATTATGGGATCCATCCCTAACTATAGACCTAAAGTGAAGGAAGAAGATAGGATTATGTAGAGGAAACATAGCTCATAATGTTTTACTAACAAATCACGTTTAGCTCTATTTATTGAACCTATTAAGAAAGTAACTTGGTGGACATTAGTTCAATTCACTAATAATTCCTTTAAGGCTTCCTTCATGTTGCAACTACCAATCAAATAAAGATTATAAACCTTGGATAGGTTAAAAGGCATTGCCTTATCCAACACTCTGATGTGCTATGCATTAGAGACTCAAGACCATTTCTTGATACAATGCCATTATGCACACTTTCTAAAGCCAAGCTTGGAGCAATTATTGGATTTAGAGTTTTGGAAGCAAAATGGTTATAGCTCTTAGCATGGTTAAGCAAGTGAGATTCACTCACAAGTAGACTCAATTATCTTTAAGTTAGTCCTAATATGTGGTATGTGCTCTATGGAAGAAAAAGAATAGGAGAATGTTCAAGGACAGACAGTTAAACATCTAAGACTTCTATCAAAATACTTTTATATGGACTAGGGAGACTATTATGGTCAAGAAAATCTTTAGAGGTATAAGTACTAGACTGGCTTCAAGAAGGTTCCTCATCTCCTTTGAAAATTTTAAGCTAAAGCATTGATCTCCTAAGAATGCAATTTCATCTTATCCTCGTTTGTTAGTTTCACGATTACACAGGACCTTTTTTAGGAAATGTGCTAGCTCATTCTGTTTATAGACCTCCCAAATCATTTTGATGTGATTATGTGCTCATGATATGTGATAAGTTTGATGCATACGTGATTTATAATTGCTCATGAATTGTTTGATAAATTGAGAATTTTGATAAATAAGTGTTTGATGATTGTTACTGCAAAATTACTATGGTTACAAAAATGTACAATAGCAATGAATTTTGAAAATGGTTTTTGCATATTTCTCGATTATAAATCTATTACGCACGAGCTTTCAAGCTCAGCCCCTTTCATTCCCATCTTCAGGTGAAAAGAATGAGATTAAGAAAACAAGATTCAAGGCATTATTTTATTTTTGCAATGTTTATGTATATTAAGATAAATTTTAGAAAAGCAAGACTTTAGATGCATTTTGAGAATTATTGGGTTTGTATTTTTTGTATTTCGGGATTTGATACTGATGATGTAATGTGGATTGGAATGTCGTTAAAGCTTTGTAAACTCTTATTTTATGATGTTCATGAAATATGGATTTGTGTATGGATGATTGTTAAGTTGAAATGTGAAATTGTGTATAGATGATGTGAGTTGAAAGTAGGTATACTTGAAGAAGTTATCCACTTGAGTTGACGAACTTTGAACATAAATTGTTGTTGCTTATAAGTGAGAGGTTACGGAAATGAAAAATAGGATTTGGTGGAAGATGAGAATTTGATGTAGGTGATGAACCAAATGAGTAGTGATTAAAGAGTTTAATGAAGTGAAGTTGGTAGTTAAATGGTTATGCTCCTGACTTTCTAAGTTGTACATTGCAAATTTCAAGTCGCGATTGCGACTTCGCGCGAAAATTCTAGACCTAAACACCTCTCACTATTTTAACCATAACTTTATCGTCTGACCTTCAAGTTACCTGATTTTTTAAGCATTGGATTCCTAGCACATTCTTCTATCTGTCAATAAAAATTTATAACTTTTGGTATTGATTTGAAAAAGATTAATCGAATCAAAGTGAAGGTATCAATTGGAAGAGCATGAACTGGACATTTTACTAAACATACTTCAGTATTTTGAGGATATCTTGATCTGTAGAGCTCCAAATGAGATGATTTTTATTTCTGAATAAACTAGATACGTAGAGATACAACTATTCTGAAGAGATTGAATTTTAATTTAGTCTCTAATACTATTAAATTCAGGATGGAATTTGAGTATAGTGTGCTGTTTTAGTTTTAATAATAGTCCAAAAATTGTCTATAACTTTTAGATTTTTGAACCAAATTGAATGTTTTTGGTGTCATTAGAAATTTAAGACAATGGGGAACAAATGTTCTGAAGAAGTCAAATTAAAATTCTGATTTGAGGTTTCCCAAATTATGCTCTGAAGTTATAAGAAATGAGTTTGATTATGGTGACTTATTTGTGTGGGCACGCCATTGAACAAATTGTGAGGTAATTTTGGGATGTTATGCGAATGAAGATGAACTATTGATGCCTTACGAGGGTTTATTGAAATAATCCTAGAGGGAAATGCACTCACGTTTTATGAGTTCAAACGTTGGGCTCCGGAAGCAAGCGGGATCCAACAGATGATAAGTTTAGCAAGAGTTGGGTTCCGAAAATGGGGTCCAACAGAGTTGGTATCAAAGCAAACGTTGGACTCTGGAAACAAGCAGGGTCTAACATAAAATCTCTAATATAAAAGTAACTTAAAAAGTCTTACTCAAGTCAACCAAAATAAATATCATGCAAAAATAATTTAAAGGAACATGAACTCTTTTTTTTTTAAATTGAAGGTATTTTCATTTACTACAGTGAGACTACTTACAACATAACAATGGGGATTCCATTATAACATTCGAAAAAGATCATTCTACAATGGCAAAACCATAAAAGTTAGTTGCTATGAAACCAAACAACTAAATTATAAAAACTACCTTGCTTTCATACTATCATATAGCTTGTGAGTGATGTCTTTGGCTATCACAAGGCCACAAATCTCGTTAATAATCAATTCAGCAAGTTGATAAGGGCTTGTTTGCTCCTATTTATAGATCATGCTATTCCTCTCCCTCCATATATTATAGATTAAAGAGTAAATGCTATTTTGAAAAAGCAAATATGTTCGTCCTCTGAGAGCTAGATATGCTGATAATCCATTGGAGGGCATTATTCTAATCATATACGTTGCTATACTGTGCAAGTTTATGAAGAAGTTGACTCCATACAGTAGTGAAGCAAATACAACAGAAAATTAAATGGTTTGTGTATTCTGCTAGTGTCTTGCATAATTCACATATGGAGTTGAAAGTCCAGTGCCACCTATCTTTGGTGCTTAATCTATTCTTGATTGCTAACTAAGGAGACATGGAAGCTTTGGGGCAAATGCATTACTGACATCTGGAGAAACAGTTTAGAGAATGTTGTAGTGGGACTTGTTAGTAAAAGAGTCGCTGGGTTGGAGTTTCGTGGCTTCTATTCTGGAGACTAGGGAAAAATGAAAGAGTGTAAGAAATCCTCTGAATTGTCTAGACCAGTGGCCTTTAGAAACGAGTGATGCTACTTTGGCATTGTGAGGTATGCATCGTCTTATATGCGTTAGATCATTTCTTCATATTAATATACTGAAGTTAATTCAATTATCATATCCAATTATCATACCAAACTCATATGAAAGCGCCATCACCCAGTGGGTAATGAATATACGGATAAATAATATTTCTCACTTTTAACATATGATGAACAAATTGACAAAATGAACAAAATTATTATTACTATAAACATTACTTGTCAAACTACAAAAAGTTTTAAAATCTTCTTGAAGAGAAAGCATAGCACACCATTATAAAAACCAAAAGGTGTTAAGGTTTTAGAATAAATAAATTATCCTTAATTACTTCAAATTAGTTTCCCTTTCTTCTTACCTTCTTCATGTCTTCCATATTTTGTTAGAATGACTTCAATGGTATTTGCAATTCTTTGTAAACTTTTGATCTCACAATCTTACTTCTAAGATGAATAAATATATAACTAGCAATAATGTTATGTAATAATCAAAATCAAAAAATTAAACCTCCTTAATTTAATATGAATATTTAAAATTTAACAACATATTTTATATTCAACTTTTGTACATCAAACTTCCTGAAAAGACCTAATCTGACCCTTTTAGATATATATAAAAGGGTAAGATATATATAAAAGTATCTTACAGTCGTAAGACTGTACATCTTGCAGGTACGCATACGCCCTCTTTTTACTTATATTCAACTTTTGTACATCAAACTTCCTGAAAAGACCTAATCTGACCCTTTTATATATATATATATAAAAGGATAAGACATATATAAAAGTATCTTACAGTCTTAAAACTGTACATCTTGCAAGTACGCATACGCCCTCTTTTTACCGTTGCTTTTTTCTTGCATGACCATCAACAACTGACATGATCGCGTTTCCCATATATATTAGTCTTAACCTTAGGACTAGGGACAACATTAGTAGTGGAAAAGCCAAGCGAATAACAGATGAATTTCAGGAATGATTTCTAAAAGAAGCACTAAATTGCATTTTTTTCAAAAGATTAAATTTGACTGTTTATGCCAAGTTTTGACATCGATCAACTTTTACTACTAACTTTTGTCAAAAAGTTCCGGAAATAATATTGGAGAAGGAATTTTGAGAACTTTTATAAGAGTTTGGACACTTGTTGGTTTAGAGTAAAACTAGAAAGACCCTATTGAATATTCACTTAAAATTAATACACTAATTTACAAGTATCCCCCCAGATATAGTACCATCAATCTATTAAATAATATCTCTTTAAGGAAGCGCAATTTCTGTTCTCTTAAACTGATTTATGTTCTGTTCAAGCACCTCTATATAAACATCCATTTATTTATAACTGACAGGCTAAGCAAAATTACCTGTCACCAATCATTCCAAAATCTACCAACCGACGTTTCTCGTTAACTACTTGAGAACTTACAAGCTGCTCTTCACTATTGGCAACAATGCGACAGTTTGAAAGCACGGGGTCCTTCATTTATGCGGGGATTGAGCATAATCTTTAACCATTAGAATCTCCCCGCAAAACTTCTTAGGCACTTGCTGCAATTTCTTTCCTTCCTGCCATGCTTGCCCAACTGACACCCCAGGTCCAATATGACGAATGTATATGACAACCTGATCGTTGAAGGGATATGGATGCTTCACTGCAACACAAAAGAACCTTTTCCTTTGTCATAAATAGTAGCCAAAAACAGGAATCCATAAGTCAAAAGAATTTTCATTTATCCCAATGCAGTTAATGATGCTATAGCTTGGATGATACAACAAATTATGCAAAAACACGTGCATTGAAAATAGCTGACTCGTGAAAATGTACTTTAAAGGAGAAAGGGTCTTCCTAATAATTGATCTTCAAACAATTAATCAAGAAAAACCAAAAGATGTAAATGAATATCTAGCGATGGAATTAGTACTTGGGAAATAACTGACATCACTGAAATTGTGATCTAAAAGTCTCACTATAGAAGAATGATTAAGAACATTGCACCTCCTATACATGCTGCGACTGCACAATAAAGCCATAATCTCCATGAAAGAAGATGCCTTCTCTTGAAACTTTTATTTCTTTCCCTCACAATTCCCAGAAAATTTGTTGAGTGGTAAGACAAGATTTTACGGCTATTTAGCCTCCTCGGGACAGAATTCTTACTAACCGAGCTCATTTAACTCCAAAAGATGTTCATAACTAAGGTTGATACTCAAATCTCCACATTCAAAAAGATGCACTAGCACCTATGTTCCTCATATCCAGCTTGTCAATATTTAACATCCCGTTTATAAAGGCAAGACCCTTTGAAATTGTGGGCCGTTGGAAAATGTCCTTACCACTAGTGTTCTTTCGGCAGTAACTTGATGCTAGAACTTAATGGTAAAGAAAAGATCTATAGTGAAATTACAAAATTTCACTAGTTTGGAGACATTATTGACCGTGAGACAATATTACTAATTTGTAAGAATTTTAAAAGTGATGCAGCCTGAACAGTATCCATGGACATTGTGGCTACAAACCCCATTCTAAAAATAGTACTTCAAATTTTGCCCCATCCCTACAAATTGAGTAATCTTTCCGTTTTTGTTCTTCTAGAGTTTCAGTTAATTCTCATCATGTTTGGCATAAAAAGAACTGATTGAATAAACAAAATCAATAGAAACAATTCCAGCTACATTAGCACCAAGCATATGTCAAGTTCCAACTACGAAAATAATAAATTCCTGCCCCATGCATTCAACAAAAAAGTGCTAAAGGTTCATTTTCCATTTCAAAGGTTCACTACAACAAAGAAAAGGATCATGATATATGGTAAATGAATTGAAACTGATAAAAGATAAATAGAAATGGGAAGAAACTTTGAAATAAAATGTCCAAGGGAAAAGCTTATGACTACCTGGTCTTGGAAAGCCTTTTGGACATGTATGGAGATCAAAATGTCCATCCCCAAATTCATAAGCTAAATCACAGGGCTGTTCTGTTGGCATAACTTCCTTACGTTGTGTCACCATAAAGTACAATGGGGCCAGGGTATTAGAAATGGGAGCCAACACTGATCCACCTGGATTCAGCAGCTCAGTGTCAAATCATTAAGAAACAAATGGCATTGCGATAAATAAAAACATTAAGAAACAAACAAAAAAGACAAGCTATAGTATGACTGCAGATGATATCAAGACAGGAAGCATCTATAATAATGCTCAATACAGATTTCCAAAAACTGAAAAAGCCACATAGCCAACATTGTGATTGCCGCGATGTTCCCTTTGACAATGTAAATTTTGCACAAATATTTTAAGGGAAAATAAGTTAAGGTTTTAGCTATGCATGTGATAGCACTACAGATCCTAAGAGCACCAAGGGTCCTGACAGCACTATGGGTCCTAAACCCATAGTGACTTATGC
>JANKYE010000008.1:677232-689601 GCA_032467995.1 Erythroxylum dillonii | reverse complement strand
TCATGGACTTCATTAATTTGATTAAAGATCAATATCAATTCATAAAGAATGAACATCAAATTAATGAAATATGCCTTTCTTTATTTGTTCATAAAGTCTGAACAAAACGCGCTGAAGGCAATTGCCTTTAGGGCACTACTCTAACAATCTTACAGTACTCTACAAACATAAGTCGAGTTATATGATATACAAGTCGACTTATTGGTACTGTAAAAGCGTAAGTCGAGTTACAGGTATACAAGTCGACTTATCATACATAAGTCGAGTTACAGCAAATGTACAAATCGACTTATAGTACTGTAAAAGCGTAATTCGAGTTCCACAAGTCGACTTACACTAACATAAACTCCCCTTTGATTTATCATATCGACAGAGGAAACAATCTTTGCATGAATTTATTAGATATCTATGAGATGAACCAATCTTGTATCGAACATGAGTTGATGGTTTAGTAAGATGATGTGTTTTGAATGAAGAAATGTTAGATATATAACACAGTGTCACGAAGCTTAATATGTTGGCCACTATGGAGCAAAAAAACAATAACTTGAGTATTTGAATGTGGATTTTATTGGACACATTTATTCGAGGATGCTCAAGCTTTCGTGGCATAGTGTGATCTTTGTCAAAGAGTGTGCAACATCTCCAAAAGAAACGAGATGCCTTTATCTAACATTTTGGAAATTGAAGTCTTCAATGTATATGGCATTGAGTTTATAGGCCCTTGCACATCCTCCATGGAGAATATGTACATTCTAGTTGAAGTGGATTATGTATCATGTTGGGTTGAAGCCATGAGATTGCCAATTAATGATGGGGAAGTTGTACAAAATCTTCTAAAATGAATATTTAACATATTTCAAGAACTATAATAAGTGATGGAGGAGCACACTTTTGCAACAGATCTTTTGATTCTATCCTTAAACAATGTGGGTCTACTATCATGTTGCCACCCCTTACCACCCATAGACTAGTGGACAAGTTGAGGTTGTAAATCAGGAGCTCACGCTTATTTTAGAAAAAATAGTAAATAGTTCGAGAAAGGATTGGGCATTGAAATTGAATGATGCCCTAATATCATCTTTAAAAACCATAACAATTTGTGATTTATTGGTAAATATACTATGATTCTCTATCAACCAATAAGGTAGGATCATTAACATGGTTCGAGCTAAACTGTTTAAAGTTTAGACAGAGCAAGGCACTCTTTCTACTACTATGTTAAAAGTTAATACATAAATGTCGTTTACTCGTGGAATTAGAGCATCACATATTCTGGCCAACGAATGTTGGATCCCATTTACGGAACCCAACTCTTCAGAAAACTATAACTATCATCGCTTCATTTTCTTGCTTTGATACCACAACTGTTGGGCACCATTTGTATCGGGAACCCAACTTCTTCATAATACCGTAATACTTGAGCGTGGTTTATTGAAATCTCTTTAACCATCATAGATTTATCTTCTTGCTCTGATACCACTTAAGAAAACTATAACTATCATCACTTCATTTTCTTGCTCTGATACCACAGCTGTTGAGTCCCGTTTCCAAAATCCAATTATTTAAAAAACCATAATACTCTCATGTTGGACTCCCGAACTTGATTTTGAAGCCCAACGCTTGTGAATATGATCAAAATTAACTTAAACGTGCATACTACCTTGTAGGGTTATTTCCATGAACCCTTATTAGGCATCATTCCACAATGGTGGCATGCCCATGGCAATCAAACATCAAAAACCAACTCATCCATTGAAACACAGGAGTCAATATAAACATACACAATTGAAATGTCTTCAATCTATCGTTACATTACTCAAGCAACAGAGTTTGATAAACTTTATTTACATATCACAAGCCACACTATTAGCTTATTACAAAAACACAAAACAACAAAAGTAGCAATTCCTTTAGGCTCTTAATGACTTGATCTCCTAGCTATAACCTGAGGATGGGGATAGGAAAGGGGTGAGCTTGAAAGCTCGTGGGAAACAGTTTATAATAAAAGGTAAGCAGAAACCTTGAAAACATTTTACTTGTCATAGAAAACTTTCATTGAGTTTATAAAAAACATGTTTCTTGGGCTTTCAGCCAAAACATTTTTAACTCATTTTCGATGCAGAAATTCATGTCTATGCAAATCATGAATGCATCACACTTATCAAACATATCATGAACACATAATCACATTATAATGGTTTGGGTAAGTCCGAAAACATGACGCACTACACATTTCCATATAATGGTCCTATGTAGTCGTGAATTCCTGAGGGAGTCCTTAGAGAAGCTTTATGCCAATATTGGGCAGGCGGGAGAAACCTATTTTTAGGTCAACGTGCACGTGACGGTTCTTGAGAGACTACCACAAACCCACATAACATGTAGATTTCATAATCTTGTAAGTTTGATGCCCAAAAGGCACTTTTAAAAAAAAACTTGCATTTTCATATACTTGACGTATATCTTCAAAACCCTTATTGAAAACATGCTTTCAGAAACATGCATCCTTTTAAAAAATATCACTTTCATGGTCTTTTCCTTTTGAAAATCATCACCCAAATCATATAACAAATATATAGCAGATTTCACAAATCATTCATAAACAATAATGCAGCACTTATGATGCAAATGAAATAAGAAAACTTCTTTGATTTATAGAAAACAGTAGTAGCTTATTTACTCTATTATAAACATGTACCAACCTTGATTTCCTTGCTTATAAACTTGACTTGCTCTAAAAGCTTCTTTTCTTATTCCTTTTGCCTCTCTTAATCCATTTAAACAATAACAAAAAAAATCCCACTCAATAGGGTTTTCGATTGGAAATCCCCCACAGCACAAACAGTAACATTGGTTCTAAATACTTAAACCCAAATATTTTCTAAACTCCATGAACTAGAATCCTTCCCAAAAATCCAAGAGATTTAAAATGATCTTACCTTCATTCTTCACTAAATGAAAGGATCTTTAGCTCTAAAGAAAACCCTTCTCTTTGCAAATAACCTGAGATATCAAAGGTTTTTTTCCTGTTGTATCTTTAATGTGTACTCCACGAGATGATCTAACTGAAATAGGCCTCTATGAACCCCTTGGTTCTTCACCAAATGAAGAAATCTTTAGCTTAACTGGAAGCTCTCCTCTTTCTCTACCCTTTTCTCTTCTTGAACATCTTCAAAATCGCTCTTGAAGGCTAAGGAAATTAAAAGCCTAACTTGTTTTCTCTTCTTTCTCTCTTTCATTCTTTTTCATGTTTTCTCTCTTATCTCTTTTCTCATCCACACATTTTGCTTCTCCCGAAACTTCTAATTCACGTTTTCTCCTTCTCTTAAATATAAGTCCATATTTTGGTCTTGTCCTTTTATGCCCTTAATGAGTCCAAATAGTCCATTTTATCCTTCCTTATAAGCTTATATTCTTTTAAACTTAAGTGTCTTGCCAAAAAATACCCTTAGACATTCTGACATAGCACTTTCTTCTAGAAAAATGTCCCCCATTATCTTGAGTTTCTAATGCCACTGAAATTATTCAATTTGGTTCAGTGATTCAAAAGATATAATTCAAACATTTTTGGACTGCTTTTTTCCCAAAATAGTATACTAAGCACAATTTCCATATAGAATTTGAACATCTTCAAGACTGAATTAGATTCCAATTTCTTTACACCATTTGTAGCTCCAGTTTACTACAAATCAGAAATCATCTCATTTGGACCAGTATAGCTCCAAAAGACGTCAAACTATTGAAGTATGTTCAGTGGGATAACACCAGTTCATATTACTTAAGAGCACATTCACTGTACCCGTCCCACCTTTTTCACTCAATCTTTCTTAATGCACTTCAGATGGCTAATATTTTTGATGGATAAGTAGAGCAAAGTCTTACGAATCCAATGGTTCAAGAATCAGGTCATCTTGGTGTCTAGAGAAGAAGTTATGACCAAAAGAATCAAACATGTTTTTGTCCTCAATGATACTGAACCTATTTCGAGGAAACAGCCATAACTTTCTGTAGAAATTTCTGATTAAGGTGTTCTTTAGATGGTTGGAAAGACAACTTCAAGAGCTACAATCTCATGAAGACTTGAAGATAAATTCTTTCATCTAAGTGGTCAAAAATAGAACAGATTATATGACGTCATTTAAGACAAAGGTTACGTCATCAGACGATACAAGGTCAGGAAAATTGCTATAACTTTCATTACAGATATCGGATTAACTTTGTTTTTGGACTATTGGAAAGAGTTCTTTTAGATCGACAACTTTCATGCAGACCTCAATGGCCAATTCTATCATCTAGCTTTGGTGTCGTCTCACTTTCCTTTCGTTTTAGTTCTATCGTCTCATTTCCATCGTCCCATTTTCTTTCGTCTTTTTTCCTTCCGTCTCATTTTCTTCCGTCTCTTTTCCTTCCGTCTCATTTTCTTCCGTCTTGTTTCTTCCGCCTCATTTTCTTCCGTCTCATTTCTTCCGTCTCATTTTCTTCCGTTTCATTTTCTTCCGTCTCATTTCTTCCATATCATTTTCATCTGTCTCATTTCTTCTATCTCGTTTTCTTCTGTCTCATTTCCTTCTGTCTCATTTTCTTCCATCTTGTTTCTTCCATCTCATTTTCTTCTCCAGAACGTCTCCACTTATAAGGATCATAACTTTTGACTCCGATGTTCAAAATTTTCATACTATATACCGTTGGAAAGATAAAAGAAAGATCTACAACTTTCAAAAGACAACTT
This sequence comes from Erythroxylum dillonii, assembly GCA_032467995.1. Lineage (NCBI taxonomy): Eukaryota > Viridiplantae > Streptophyta > Magnoliopsida > Malpighiales > Erythroxylaceae > Erythroxylum > Erythroxylum dillonii. Next base: position 684,869 of record JANKYE010000008.1, on the reverse strand, counting down.
TGCCAAATTCTATCTAGATTAATCCAAATTTTCACCCGAAGTCAGAACACAAATTTACGCTCATCTCCCAATGTACTACACCTAGTTCTCAAATCCATGACAAATTTTGAAACCCTTAGAGACAAAATTAAAATTCAATGCCTTCATACGAAATGTATCCATATGTTTCTATTTTAATCCAAATCAAGAATCATCTCGTTTAGACAACTAGAGAAGACGTTATGGCTAAAATACTGAACTATACTCAATGAAAATTTTCCATATCAACTCTTTATTTCAAAATCTTTCCTTACACAACTCATACCAAGATCACTCTTTATACTTCATTTACTCCTCATTCTCAACTCCTTTTCAAATCAACATTATCCATAGTGAAAATTATATCCATGAATAATCATGAACATGAATAACAAAATATACATATATGTACATATCCTTCATCAACTTGCCCCATATATTCAAATTCATTTTTGCTTTCATTTCATTTCTAACTTTCACCTTAATTTTTCCTATTCCAAAATATCTTATTCACCAAAGACATCGTAGCAAATCATGAATCTATCCACATTTCTCATTCTCAACTTTACTCTTGTCTATCATTTCTTGGTTAAGAACTTTCATTCATTTGTTCTTTGTTGGACCCAAAATTGTTCTTGGAAGTTAGAACTATATATAGGCAGTGTTAGAGGTTAAAAGTTGGAAAATGTTACATTGAGCATGCTTCGGTGTTTTGGCCATAAATTTTTCTCTAGTTATCGAAATGAGACGATTTTGATTTAAATTAAACTAGAGAAATAGGGCTACAATTATCTGATGAAATGGAGTTTTAATTCATACAATAAGAGTTTCAATTTTTGGATGGAAATTGAGCACGAAATATTGTTTCAATGTAAGGATAGTTTGGACATGTTTGGGTTATAATTTTCAAATTACCAAACCAAATTGAGTGATTTTGGTGTCATTAGAAAATTAAGACAATGAGGAACATTTTTTCTAGAAGGAAGTGTTAGCAAATTCCTTTAATTGTTCCATGATGATTAGTTAAGAAGTTAGAAGTAAAAGATATTAATGTTAAAGACCAAAGGAGGGTAAAATGGGAAGGACAAGCTTAAGAAGGGGCAAAATTGGAAGAAAGACTAAGTAAATGATTTAAAATATAAGAAGAAGCGAGGAGGTGTCGTGAACCATAAGAGAGGAAGAGAGAAAACGAAAAGGGAGAAGAGAAACAGAAGAGGAAAATCATGGAAAGCTAGGGAAAAAAAGGAAATTTTTGCTGAAAGGAAGAAGAAATCAAGGGTTTCTAGGTAAGTTCTTCATCTTTCCCTCTTGTTTAGTTAAGAAATGGGTAGTTGGGAGAGAATGAAGAAATTCTAGAGAGAGAAAGGGGTTTGTATTGGAAATGGTTGGAGGAAGAAGAAGATGGTGAAATCTATAGGGTTTTTGGGTTTCTAAGCTAAGTTTGGAGTTTTCTAACCTATAGGAACCATGGCTAGGTTAGATTGGATTTTGATTAGGGTTTATTACATTGTATTGAGATTAGGGAAATTTGGGAAATTTCCTATTGATGGTAATTCATGAGAATTTTGTCGGTTGTTTTATGTTATGTTATGCATTAAAACATGTATGACATTTTGAAATGATTGAATTGTGACAATTATCATGTTATGTCATGAAAGATGAATGAATTTTTGTATGATGAGTTATGACCATGTCATACCTTGAAAAAGGGTATGACATTTTGAATTGAATATGAGCATGATTATGCTATGCCTTGGAGTATGGCATTTTGATTAAATGGAAAGAAGAAAATCATGAGAATATGAATTGTGAATGATTGAATTGAGCATAAGATGTGATTATATGCTTTGTGTGGGCGAGAGAGGAACCGTTTCGTAGTCACGTGCATGTCGACAAAAGCCTTCTCCCGGCTGCCCACTTGTGGCCTACGAGATCCAAAAATGGACTCGTTTCGTTCACGGTATAAACTTCGGTTTCGTCGTTTTGTTTAATGGAACCCTCGAGCCAATTGATTGTGCATTTGCATTTAATGTGTTTGCTTGACTTGAATTACATCCAATATGTGATGATGTTATGAATTATGCAATGTGATATGAAATGTAAATGTGAATTCTCATTGTGATGTATATGTCTATATGCATGTTGTATATATATGTGTATGGTTGTTTTTATGGCTCAACACCAATGGCTATAAATATTTTAGCCACTGAGCTGTGAAGCTCAACCCAATTTTTCCCACTCCTCAGGTGCAGATCAAGAAGACTAGTAAATCCTTGCAAGGATTTTGGACAATTCCGAGAGAGTAGCTTTTGTATAAAGATAGTAGTTAGATTTTTGGATGGCTTTAGTAGCATATTGAACATTGATCGTCCATTGTATTTTTGTAATTTGTGTTGAGACTTTGATGAAATGTCAATATGTAATTAAAGCTCTCAATGAAGCTTTGTATGAACTTCATTTGAATTGGAAATGAATTGAGAACTTGAAATGTTCCCTTTTGTAAGATTATGTGTTTTTTAAAGTTTGAATATGTCGTATGTGCATAACCTAATTGTTGAGATTCCAAATTGTTACTTGTGTTAGAAAAACATGTTGCAGTTGGGAAGTTTGTATGTGATGAATATTTGGATGTTGAAGTTGAGAGTTATGAGCATTTACAAGTGACGATGTTGTATAGGAGGTATGAACTTGACAGTTGTGGTGAATGAGTAGAGATTGTGTTCAGTATGAGGTATTTGAGTTGATATTTGGGATTTTGATGCATTTAGATTGGTATTTGTTTGGTTATGAAGTTATGTTGCACTTGAAGGGTTGAATTTGGGAAGAGTATGAATGTATATGGTGTTAGGATGGAAGTTGGAAGCATTAGAAAGGCTTTGGAGTGAGTTTTGGACCTTTTGCCCAGTGTATGTCCGTTAAACGGACATGGATGTCCTTTTAACGGACCTTCTCGTGTGAAATTGGAGTGTCTGGCCAGTCTATGTCCGTTAAACGGACATCCTCGGGTCAGCTTCAGTAATTTGCGATTTTGACCCATTTAGAAACCGAATCTCGCTTTGAGGTCGCTAATACGAGTTGTAGATCTCAATGTCTTCTTTCCAATGGTTTAAAAACGATGTAAATCTGACATTTGTGGTAAAAGTTATGGTGATCGTGCCAAGAGAGGTACAAATCAATTTAAAGTAGAAATATGGTTTATTCTTTTAGGGTATAACTCCCTCATCTGACCTCCAATTGAAGTGATTCTTGGGCTAATAGATTTCTATGACATGTATTTATCTCTCCTTGAAAATTTGTATTATTTGGAGTAGTTCTGAGAAAGTTTTCATTAGATCAAATGAGGGGTTCGGTTTGAAAGACAGAATTGGAGTATGTGCACACTTCGGCATTTTAAGCATATCTTGAGCTATAGACCTCCGATTGAGGTGATTCTTGTTTCAAAATAAACTAGAGACCTAGAGCTATGTTTTCTATAAATAAGTCAAATTTAAATTCGGATTTGAAAATTTCCAAACTTTGTTCACAAACAGGAGAAATGAGTTCAAGCAGGGAGACTGCTTTGTTTGGGCACGCCATTGAGCATATTGTGAGGAAAATTTTGGGATGTTACAAGAATAAAGATGAACCGGTAATGGTTAAAGAGATTCCATGGAGATAGCCCTATAGGAAGTACGCTCATGTCTTATGTTCATGATATTTGGATCGATTGTTGGGCTTCGAAAACGGGGCCTAACATTCTTAACTCGTGATTAATCACCAAAATTTCTCATTTTCTAGTTCTAATCTTCCAAGAAAAGTTCAACGTTCAACAACGATGGTCCTAAACTTTGATTGGAAGCAATTGGGCGAAAATTTTCTTTTGTAACTCAATAAGTTTTGCCAAAATGACTATAAAAACACCAAACTTTATAGAGAAAAGATGAAGAAGTGGAATAATTCCCATTTGAGGCCAAAGGATTTTAAAGTTGGGGATGCGATCTTGCTGGACAATTTAAGTCTGATGCTGTTTCCAAGAAAATTAAGTCCCGTTGGAGTAGACCTTTTAAGGTAACTCAAGTGTTTTCTTATGGAGCCCTTGAATTGGAAAACTCAAACAAGGAAACCTTTAAAGCCAATAGACATTCTTGCAAACCATATCTTAGAGGAGTGATTTCCAAGGAAAAGGAAGTAATTTTCTTCCTTTAGAACAATTGAACACATTTTTAAGGATGTAAGGTCAAGATAATGACCCTAAATTATCACGTTTAGTAGTTACATTTAAATTGTTATGCAATTAGATTTGTTTTCAATTGCATAATTAGTTGGAATGAATTAGATCATTAATTCTCTTACTCTTTTAAATCACTTATAAAATAAGGAAACACTCTTAATTTCAAGCGGATTTGGTCTCAATACTATCTCCATCACCACCTCCCACCTTATGTATTGCTTATTTTTTCTTCTCACATTGAGAAAAATGTGTTGTCCAAGTGTGGGGAGGGTTGTGTGCATGCATGCTTTTATTTTTAAAGTGAATTTTGCATATTGTATGTTAGTTTGTTTAGGTTTGCATGACGTATTCGTGTGAATGTTTCAATGGCTAAGACTTATCGGAATCGGTTTAGCTTTGAACATAGTCTTTTAGGTTGCTAAGATTTATTAGCTTGTGAAATTAGTGTTCTAGGTCATTTCGATTAAATATGCCTATTAATTAGGATATGATGTTATTTCATTCCCTCTAAGAATTTACCACATTCATTTATAATTTTAGTCCAATCGAATATGTAACATGGTTAGTTTCTTTTTATGATATTGATTAGCTTAAGAAATGAGGTAGGTAGGTAGGTAGGTAGGTAGGTAGGTAGTAGTAGTAGTAGTAGTAGTAGTAGTAGTAGTAGTAGTAGTAGTAGTAGTAATAATAATAATAATAATAATAATAATAAAGTGTGCAAATCTTAAATAAAGAACTATTCTGCTGATCCTTTTTGAAGCAAATCAGGTTATAAATAGAGCTAGTAGCTAGTTGAGATTGTGATGTAGCTGACTAATTGGGGGACATTCATCATAAATGTTTGCCTTCACATTAAAAGGATATAATGACATTCCAACCAAGCCATTTAATAAAAACATGGCCTAGTTGAGTAATCGGGGGACATTCAACACAAATATTTGCCTTCGCGTCAAAAGGCTAGATTCATGTCTATTAAAATTAAATGAAATAGTGTGTTGTTTAATATATACTACTGATTTTGTGAACAACATGATTTCTTATAAAAAGTCATTTAAGGATAGTTACAATTTTTATTGACTAAATAATTATCAATGTATGTGTGTAAATGATAGGAGTGAATGAATGTAGCATTAAGTCTTGATTATTATAAATATTTAGTCCCAAGTATTTAGACACATATTTCACAAGTTAATAAGTTAGAACAACTTTAGGGATTGTGTTTGTTGTTAATTGTTTTTTTGTTTGACTTGTTTTGTCTTTGCTTGAGGACAAGCAAAAGTTTAAGTATAGGGATGTTGATAGTAGTAGGTTGCATAATGTTTTAATAGGTAGTTTAGCATGTATTTAGTTGTTAAATTGAATAATTAGTACATGTTTAGGTTAGGGTTGTGTTATTTAGTTAAATATTTGTATTTAAGTGTTTTATGGGTTAGATCATGACATTGAGCTTAAATTTTGTGTATTTAAGGTGCCTTAATGTGTTTGTTAGTATTTCAAACCAAATATCAATGAACAGAGTAGAATAAAAGGAAGCCGAAGATTAGACCTAAGCCCACGATCTTGACCTATAGAAGACGTGGACAGCCTTCCAAACTTAAGTTTTTGAGGGACTTTTTAGACATTTTTGGCACGGAAAAACCCTGCGGTTTACCCAAAATGAAAATACTATATAAAGAAAGAGAAATGACCTGGAAAGGAGCTCTCTGATCTCTCATTTTTGGGTAAACTCTAAGAAGAGAGAAGAACAAGAGAGAGAAGAGGAAGCAGAGGGGAGATAAGTCGGCTTCTACTGCTATTTCTTTCTCGAGGCATCCTAATCCCCTTCCAAAGTGTATTTCATTCATCTTTGTACTCTTTTTCTTTGAATGTTTAGATGGATATGAATATGATGATGGATTTGGGTTTGATCATGATGTTCTAATTTTCTTTAGGCATTTTGACTTGATTTAGTGTTAATAAAGTTATTTTTGTGTTTAATCATTTAGGTGTTGTGATTAATTGTTGTAAGTTCATGCTTTGGTACCAAATCCAGAGAGCGAATCAAATGCAAAATGATTAGGATGGGTTGATGAGAGTTAAGGGTTCCAATAGATCACGCAATTAATAAAATCGGTTATTAAATAGAGAGAGATCTCGTTTGAGACCTAGTTATTTTTTAGATAGCTTAAAAATTGATTAGTGTTAGAGATGTTTGTAATTGAGAGACCACATATTTGGTATTTAACCTAATTAGGGATTATTAATTAGGGTTTGTGATTATAACTTGGGAGAGAGTAATCCTCCCTTTGATAGTCTAGAACTGACACCTTATTAATACATAAATGACTAGGTTAGCGTTAATAATAGGAAAATTCCCTCCTTATAATTTGGAACTTCTTCTTGTGTGATTTCTCATTGTGAATTTGGTATAACTCAATTTAGTTTCTTTTCGTGTTAACCTACAAATTAATTTTTTCTAATTGTCTTCACTTGTTTACTTTTCTATCTACTTTTTATTTTCATTTTTATAATTCTTAGGGCCTTAGATAACTTAGAATTGAATTAGTTCACCACTCCTTAAGGGATCAACACCTCACACACTACAGCTGTTGGGACCCGATCTCGGAACCGGACCCCAACCGAAAAACAGAAAACGAAAACGAAAACAAAACCGAAGGAACGGAACAGAAATCATAAAGCGGAATCGAAGAATGGTATTTACAACACGAAAGCAAATCGAATCTTAAAGAGAAAGAATCGGAAGCAAACAAACGGATGGACATAAAACAAATTGCTTACGAAAACAAATTGCTTACGAAAACAAATGCGAGAACGAAAATCGAAGGAATGGATTTCGAAGCGAAACTAATCGGAAGCAAGTCGAAAACAAAGCAAACAAACAGATCAAATCGAACCGAAATAAATTTCCAACATCCGAGAACTATCACGTTTTGACAAAACAAAAGGGTCGTGTTGGAAATCTTAAGACTATCGGTCTAAACTAATCCAAATCCGTGTACATTTTTTTATTCTTTAATCATTCTCATACAAAGCACTTCAATTCCTCATTTAGACAAATTCATCCTCAACCAATATCTCAATCTATTTGATCATATTCAAATCATAACCATCAATTACACAAAATCTTACTAATCCTTTATTTTGTCAATACACATATTTATATATCCGCAATTTATACACAATAAACACTTCAATAATTCTCAATCCAATCAACACAATTCATCGGACCTCCTGTCCAGAATCCCAACACAATCAATCCCATTCATAATCATATGCAAATTTATATACAATACAAAACCATAATTCACTTTTCTATTCTCTATACAAAATTAACACATTCATACTCATACACAAATTTATATCCCCAAAATCCATACGCAAATCATAATTCATTTTACTATTCCATATA
>JANKYE010000008.1:510411-520534 GCA_032467995.1 Erythroxylum dillonii | reverse complement strand
TAATTAAACATAACACCTGATGCCTTTTTGTCTTGTTGTTCAATGCTTCAACTTAAGATTGTTTCAGCCCTCTCTATTGCGTCATTTTACCTGACTCTCTTTCTTCCAATTAATTGTTGTTGTGGTCTTTTTCAATTAAAAACAAGTGTATTTCCTACAAATTAAATAGGACAATTATAAATGCAAATTCAAGTAAACTAAACAATTTAGCAGGAAAATATATATATAACCCAATAATTAATCCAGAAATTAAGGGAAAATGCCATTTATTCTAACGAGAAAATGCATCCAACAATTTCCTAAATAACTACTTTAAAAGCTTAAAATATATCACTTGCTATTTAAAATTTAAAATAAATTAAACAGTTAACTTAATTAAGTTATTCACAATTCTTATTTGTAATTAATATTAAATAATTAAATAATATATTATTAAAATAAAAATAAAAAACAACACCCTTAATGACCATGTAATTGTAGAAGGTGTTTATATTGTAATACATTTTAATATTTAAGTTTGCAGCAAATAATATAACTTAACGTATACATATATTTAAATTACAAGGATAAATAACAAAATATAGCCAAGACCCTTTAGCGACGAAAGTTTTGCTCCTGTCCACTGCTTTGGCAACATTTTATATGACCTCATTCATAATTGTCATCATGTCAAAAAAAATAAGGATTACAAAAAAACCAGTTAATATGAAAGTCGCTATTGATTGACAAAACATACATTTTCAAAGAAGCATATGAAAGGGGTAGACATTTGTTAAGCTAGAGGAGGTTAAGCATTCCCCTAATAAACATAAAAGACTAAAGCAGTTCTCACACTTAAAATAAGGGGATCAGAGAAGAGTAGATGTTGACATACCTATATAACAAACTAATGAAAAGAGGGGAAGTGATGAGGAATGGAGGCAATTCCTATAAAAAAAGAAACTACTGCCACTAATAACTATATACTAAATTATGTCCAAGGCAAAAGCATACTAAAACCACTTAAAGCTTTATTATGCAAATTTGTAAAATGAAATATTGCTAAGTATTATCCATTTCATATGGATTATGGGTATGATATTGAGTACTTCATATACTTGGAAGAAAGGTGTGGGAAGCCTACTTCAATAAGGGAAATTGGGAAAGTTTTTGTTGTTGTTGTATAATTGTCAGTAGATGACACTGAATTATGTCTAAAGGTTGACATGTGAGACAAAATCGCAGTCACAACTCTAACAACGAGACAAGATATTTCTAGGTTCAAATAGGTTAGGATCATTAACATGATTGTTAGTAGAGACATAAAGATGAGCACTTCCTAAATATAAATATTGTAGAACAATCAACATCAAAACGTGAATGCGTGAATCAATATTATTCAGTATGAAGAAATTATACCTAAGTAGCTAAATGACGTGATGGTGATTATAACCAACAAAAAAAGCTATAAAATTAAAAAATCCTCATAGATAATAATAAATATTTGAACATACTCTTTTATGATGCTTCAATTTATGTTAAATCTATCACATATAGTTGAAGCCTACAAATACCTCTGAGGCTGCCAAACATATGTGGAGGAGAAAATGTTGGATCCTCTTAAGTCAAGGACTTGTTCACAATATATTGGTGTTATGGTTGAGTTCCATGTAGTAAAGAGTCTTATGACTTTCAATTTTATTTTGGCTATGCCTTCATTATTTTTGGTTAGAGATGTGTTGTATCCTTACTAGCTAATGATGATATTTTTTATAAACTATGCGATACAGTGAGTGAGAGTAAACGTTACAATGGTGAAAAAGAATTTTATTTTACATCCTTAAAAAGTGATAAAAAGATATTTCAACTCATGAATATAGACGAGATGCACCATTGTGACCCGGAACAAAACCTTCAAGATCAAACCACTAAAGAGATACTAGAGGTTGGTGTAGAAATTCCTATAGATAAGCTAATTATCTACACTAATACATATGATTGGACGAAAAAGAAAATAAATAAACAATTTAGAGAATGAAAACAAATCAACAACTAAGAAGAAAACAACTTATAAATAAGATAGATTTAGGTAAGATCATTTAGAACTTCACTATGTTTTAACTTCACCCTAATTTAATGAACAACTCTAGTTTCTTGGATTAGTAAGAATTCTTAATTTATGATTGTTCTTTCTCTTGACTAACATAACACATATTCTTAAATCAAGTAAGTTAAAATATCTTTATAAGTTAAAATCAAAGTTACTATTAACAAAAATGAGTTGAAGTGTTTCAAAGAATTGCTTTCTGCTCCTTATTGCATCAAAAATTAATAAGCATAAAAAAAGTTTGAAAGAATTTATTTTTCAATTTACACCTTTTATAGCTTTAAATTTTTTTTGAATATGATTATATGATTTAAATATTTAATATATAAGAAATATATTAATCATAAATTTTAATTTATGATAAAATAAAATTCAATTTATATTATCTTTATAAATTATAAAAATAAAAAATAAAAATATTTAACCCAGATATATATTTTTATTGAATTAAAAATCACTTGTCATTGCCAGTTTGTTGCTATTGTCATTATCAACTGGTTACTGCTATCACTACTAGGGGTGAGCATTCGGGTAATTCGGGCCAAAATTTCACTGTTCGGGCCTGGCCCGAATTACCCGAAATTTTTTTCATCTTACCCAGCCCGAACCCGAACTTTTTCTAACCTGAGCTTACCCGACTTGAATTACCCGAATTACCGAATTACCCGGCCCGAATTACCCTAATTACCCGAAATTTTATAACGTAATTCGGGTAATTGGGCCGGCCTGAAATTTTTTGGAGTTACCCGACCCCGGTCCGAAAATAATTCGGGTAAAACCCGAATTACCCGAAATTTTAAAATTTGTTACCCGAATTAATTCGGGCCGAGCCGAGTAATCGAGCCGGCCCGAATAATGCTCACCCCTAGTCACTACTTCCCTCCTTAACCATTCCTTTTGTATTCATTTTTGTCTTTATCTCTCTCTCTCTCTCTCTCTCTCTCTCGGCTATTCTCTAGGTAATATATGTGTAAACCAAAAATTTGAGAATTCTAAAGAATGGATAGAGAGAGTTAGGGTGAAGGAAAGTATTAAAAAGATCAACTTTATCCCAAGTTCTTGATCATTGAGTCCGGATTTTGGTATTAGTGACTTCACTTGTCTTTATAATTCACTTTTTCTTTGCAAGTTGAAAGGGGGGAGAGAGTAGGAGACCTTATTTGTAGATTAAATGATGGCATTAGTTTTCTAATTGGAGTATTGTCATTTAAACTCAAAATTTGTTCACACATTCAAATTCTTTTATACACTATCAACCCATTCACCTTTACGAGCACAAAGTCTAGATTATTCTAGAACTCTTGAAACTTAATCAACTTTTTGGATTTAGATTCTAAATTTGGTGATGGAGAGAGATTGACGATGATAACACCGAAAAGTTGTCAAAGTCAAGTAGGGTTGAATTGGATTTGATTAGGACAAGTTATAAGTTGGACGACTCCACAAATTTTAAGTTACTCAAAGCTTAATTAAATTTAAGATCAGGTGACATGAATTAAGTGTAATCAAATTTTAGATTAAATTTAAGTTTCTTATAAGAAACTGATCGAGATCGCCCCATGATTAATTACCTTACTAATCTTGAGTATACAACATTTTTCAAGCAATAAAAGACAAGTATAATTAATAAGATCGAGCTTCAACTTTCTGAATACTTTCAAACTAAATAAATCCCGAAATTCAGCTAAATATCTTATATTAGAATAAAAAGTTTGAAATTAACTTGTCTTCCCAAAATTTCAACTGTTAAAATCTTGTTATTATTTTAAACTCGGGTTAAAAAGTTAATAATAATGGCTTATTTTTGTTAGGCCTACCAAATTTTTATTAAACGACGACTACGACAACAATAATAAATATTGTCAAAACCTGTAATTGGTTCGTAGTTATCTCGTTGATTTAAACAAAAACATTTTGTGAGCGTGAAAGCTGCTGCGGCGGCAGCTGAAGCAGGACACAGGGTTTGAACTCAATGGAACTAATAAGCCCTTTTCTTGATAGTTGATACATACATTGCCGCCTCAGTTGCAACGAAGGTGGTTTATGTAACCATCATGTTAGTTGATTGACTTGACCCTGCTCTTGTCATTTCTTCCTCATCAACTAGCACCGTTTTAATCTATTCCTTCGTCTCCATCTGAATTCACCATTCATTTTTTTAATACATATTTTCTATAAACTAATCCATGAACTCTTCTCCGGCTGATGTCACCCTCTACCATCTCCGCGTTTCAACTTGTCATTCCAACCTTTTCTGTTTTTGGCCAAAATTCTCTTCTTTGGTCTTCAAATTCTCTTCTTTCTTGGTTTGCTGGCAATAGCTAACTAAGTTTCCATGACTCCGGAAACAAGAAAGATACTCGACGAGTATCAGGTTTCGGATGTTCTTGGGAGAGGTGGGTTCTCTGTCGTCAGGAAAGGTGTAAGGAACAGCGGTGCTGATGGTGGGGAGAGGAGATATGTAGCCATCAAGACTCTTAAAAGACTAGGTCCTTCAACTCCCGCAGGTTTGCGCTCGCGTGGGTCCATGAACTTTCCAACATGGAAGCAGGTATCAGTGTCTGATGCACTTCTGACAAATGAGATCTTGGTTATGAGGAAGATTGTTGAGAAGGTGTCGCCACATCCCAATGTGATTGACCTCTATGACGTGTATGAGGATCAAAATGGAGTGCACCTGGTGTTAGAGCTTTGTTCAGGCGGCGAGTTGTTTGATCGGATAGTGGCTAAAGACAGATACAACGAAATTGAAGCAGCTGCGGTTGTGAGGCAGATTGCAAAAGGGTTAGAGGCTCTTCACCAGGCTAATATTGTTCACAGGGACCTAAAGCCAGAAAACTGTCTGTTCTTAAGTAAAGAGGAAGATTCGACCCTCAAGATCATGGACTTTGGACTCAGTTCTGTGGAAGAGTTCACGGATCCTGTTGTCGGATTATTTGGCTCTATCGATTATGTCTCACCAGAAGCTCTTTCTCAAGGCAGAATCAGTTCCAAAAGTGACATGTGGTCCTTGGGAGTAATTTTGTATATTCTGCTCTCTGGGTAAGCACTTGATTTCTCGATACCTCCAATAATATGTTTTAGAAATAATATTTACTTGCGGTAGATGAGAGATTTTTTGTGTTTATGTTTCTTTCCTCTCTAACTTCTCCTATATGTACTGTATAGAGAATCCAACTTTCGTTTTCTGCCTGGGATCATCAGTTTCATTTTGTAATGTTTCAGATACCCACCTTTCGTTGCTCAGTCAAATCGGCAGAAGCAACAAATGATAATGGCTGTATGTTGATTTGTTCACTTTCTTCCAAAGTACAGACATTTTTCATCGTCATGTAGTTTGGGGGCTAAAGCACACAGTTTTGGTATTGCAGGGTGATTTTAGTTTCTATGAGAGGACATGGAAAAACATTACTTCTTCAGCTAAACAATTAATTACTGACCTCCTGCATGTTGATCCTCAAAGGAGACCCAGTGCTCCAGATGTATTAGTGTCGAAACCTACTTTCATTAATTGAGTTCCTATTGAGCATTCAGAATAGTTTAATTTAATGCGAGTATGCTACACTTTTGGGATAGGTTCTCAATCATCCATGGGTGATAGGAGATTCAGCAAAAGAAGAGGAAATGGACCCTGAGATTGTTTCAAGACTTCAGAGTTTTAATGCCCGTCGAAAACTTCGAGCTGCAGCGATAGCCAGTGTTTGGAGCACCACAGTTTTCTTGAGAACAAAGAAGCTTAAGTCTTTATTGGGTTCCCAAGACCTTGAAGAGGAAGCAATTGAGAACCTCCGAACTCAATTCACCAAATTGTGAGTATTCAATTCAAACTTGTCATAAGCTTTCTTGTCGGCTGAGTGTTCAAAACTCAATTCGACTTTGTCTGTAACTTGCAGCCTTTAATGTTCTATTTGAAACATCTTGGTATTTGTAGATGTGCAAAAGGTGACAATGCCTCTCTATCTGAATTTGAGGAAGTGCTCAAAGCAATGAACATGTCATCTCTAGTCCCATTGGCATCCCGCATCTTTGACCTATTTGACAACAATCGTGATGGAACGGTGGACATGAGAGAGATACTTTGTGGGTTTTCAAGCCTCAAGAATTCTAAAGGAGATGATGCTCTCCGTTTGTGCTTCCAAGTATAAGTGCACTCAATCTTCTTGTTTTACTAATTCTTTACTTTTATGCGAACTAAATTAAGGTATAAAATTCCAACAAAACTTATAAATCAGTTTAGGACGCCGGGAAAATAGTTCCGAGTCTATTCTTTAAGGCTCCCAAATAGCAGTTGGGGAGCAGGAATTGAAACTGATCACAGAAGAAGAGAACTCTTACCTCCATTTTGTTCAATAGAATTACATTTTCGACCAAATTCCCTTTCCCTTTTCCTTTCTTTGACCAGCCCAGGACGTCTGAACTCTGATAAATGCTGCGATTCCTAGATCCTGTCCCCTTTTTTACTTAGACTAAGCCTTGTATGTTACACTGTTCTTATCTAATTCTTGAGAATTATCTTATGCAGTGTTGACAAGTACTGCAAAACTGATCCTCTTCACATCAAACAAGACAACACAAGTGGTTTGAAGTAAGCTAATTATCTTAATGTTTCTTCCCTTACAGATGTATGACACTGACCGATCAGGATGCATCACAAAGGAAGAAGTGGCATCATTGCTTAGAGTATTGTCGCTTTCCTTGTCTTGCAATTGAACTGAGCTTAAGCTTATTTACATACAATATGAGATAGCTTTTCACTGAACAGGCTTTGCCGGAGGAATGCCTTCCAGCTGACATTACAGAACCTGGAAAATTGGATGAAATATTTGACCTGATGGATGCCAATAGCGATGGAAAGGTTACATTCGACGAGTTCAAAGCTGCAATGAAGAGGGACAGCTCCCTGCAGGATGCGGTGCTCTCCTCACTTCGTCAACAATAAGTCTCTGACCTTCACTTCACCATTTCTCAACCCCCTATACTTCACCTGGGAATTATATGTTAGTGGGATTGGCAGGTGAGACCAGACTGATTTCTATTAAATTCCTGCTGAACTTTAAAAGCTTTTATACAAATTCAAAGAGTAGTGAGTTGAAACGTAAACCGATATTACCTTTGAAATCAGGAATCATCTAAAACTTAATACAGTCTCTACATCCCTGATTCCGCGTTCTGAATTATCAGTCGAGAAGAGTCATTGTCGAATATTCCATGCCTATATCGGCAGAATGTAGCTTCTGTTTAAACTTTTGGATAAGCTATAGTTACTATGCTTACTTTAAGAAACGACCAATTTATATGCATTCTTTCGTTGCTAAGCTAGAAATTTTTTGATTTGCTCATGTTCATGAGATGTTCCACTTGATAACCAGGAACCATGTATTAACGATATTGGACCAGCCCTGCCCAGCTCCAGATGATGATATGTTTGTTTGCTAACTCTTATGCTGAGTCCGATCAACAATATGCACATACATCTTTTTGCTTCTCAAATTACTGTGGATAAGTCAGCAGAAAGTATTAAAACTTTAAAATTTCATAATTCAATTTGAATTCTCTTTTTCCATTATCAGAATTGAAAAATAAAGGAATATAAAATGCCCGAGGAAAAAATGCGTATTCTTTAATAATATTTATTATTTACATATATCCATCAGTAGGAAAAATATAGATTTGTTACCTAATGTTGTATACTTGGAGTAATAGGTTGGTTGGTGTGTTAATATGAAAAGCAAAGATTGAGGTATCGACATGAATTTGTTGGAGATAGCGGGTGTATTTTGTGAAAAGAAAAAAATAAAATGAGCAAAATGGACACAAAATATTTAATATGGTTCAACCTTAACTTTGGGCTACGTCCATGAATAAAACTCAAAATATTTCTTCCACTATTATAAATAGTAGGTATAAAGAGATAAAATAGTGGTTCACAAGACGTTTCCTAATCTAAAAACACTAACCTCATTATTTTGTCACTCACCAACCCTTTAGGAATATATTTCTCAACTTCAGAGCAAAACAATGCTATGATTTTGCTCTTTGTTTTTCCTGTGCTTTGATATGAAGCAGGGAGTGTCTTATATAGGCATTTCGTCGCGTTTGCATCTATCTTTTTTTTTCATTTCTTTCAACTATTTTGATGCCGTCATTGTTGAGCCACAATTGTTGAACCATATGTGCCCCTCCATGTGAGAGAGACCCCTATGCAACAAATCTTCCCCTCCCGATTATATGGAGGGTTCTATCATGCTTGCTATTGATCGACAATACTCGAACTTACCTTTTGGTAGAATCTCGGTTAACATGTTTGATCCATTTTCATTAGTATGGATCTTTTCTAACCATAATTGTTTCGTCTCCATCACATCTCTAATGCAGTGATATCTCACATCAATATGTTTTGATCGTGAGTGAAACGAGGCATTTTTACCAAGGTGAATAGCACTCTGATTGTCATAGAACAATTGATACTATTCTTGCTTGATACCAAGTTCATTAAAGAACTTCTTCATCCATAGCAACTCCTTACAGGCTTCCGTTGCTGCAATAAACTCCGCTTCAGTTGTAGAAAGTGCAACACACTTTTGTAACATTGACTGCCATGCCACAACTCCTCCTGTAAACGTAATCAAGTAACTTGATGTAGACTTTCTCGAGTCAACATCTCCAGCCATATCTGCATCTGTGTAACTAGCTAACACAGGTTTTGTTTTTCCAAAACATAAGCATATTTTGGATGACCTTCGAAGATACCTGAAAATCCACTTGACTGTAGCCCAATGTTCCTTTCCAGGATTAGAAAGGAAGCGACTCATAACTCCAACTGCCTGAGCAATATTTGGCCATGTACAAACCATGACATACATCAAACTTCCAATAGCTGAAGCATATGAAACTCTGGACATTTCTTCCTTCTCTTCATTTATAGAAGGACACTTTTTGGAACTCAATTTAAAGTGATTAGCAAGAGGTTAACTAACCGCGTTAGCTTTGTCTAGTTTGAACCTCTGAAGTATTTTATCAATGTACTTCTCTTGTGATAACGATAGTTTCTTGGCGCTTCTGTCTATGATAATCTACATGCCAAGAATCTGTTTCGCTTATTCTAAGTCTTTCATGGCAAAAAACTTATCCATCTGTTTCTTTAGATTGTTGATTCTAGAAGCATTCTTACTAACAATCAATATATCATCTACATAGAGTAATAAAATAATGAAATTATCATTAGAGAATTTCTTCACAAATACACAGTGATCTGAAGTAGTCTTCTTGTAGCCTTGCTCCCCTATAACAGACTCGAGCTTCTTATACCACTATCTAAGTGCCTATTTTAGACTATATAGACTCTTCTTTAGTCTACAAACATAGTCCTCTTTTCTCTTTTTCTCGAAACCCTTCGGCTCCTCCATATATATCTCTTCTTCCAAATCCCCATATAGGAAGACAGTTTTAACATCCATTTGTTCAACCTCCATATTAAACCTTGCGGCTAGCCCTAGCACTGTACTTATGAATGTCATTATTCAATATATATGAAAATATTTCGTCAAAGTCAATACCCTTCTTTTGGTTGAATCCTTCGATGTAGCGCCCCCTTACCTTAGAGTACACACCGGGATGCCCGAAGGTCATTCCGGCACATATCCTACATAAAGGCGCACTACGGTTAAACACTACGCTAACTCCACATGACATCATATCATTTTTTATGTATAAGCATCAATAGAAAAATCCACGATATTTAGAAACCAACTGTTTCCTCATTTCATTACTCAAAATACATAATTTACAGTGTAACTTTCAATCCTTACTATCTGTACATCTACAAAGTCTAGTACAAAGGCATTACAAAATTGAGGAAACTAGGTACAATCTATCTATGTCCTCCAAAAACATTCCAGCTGACCGACCTTTGCGCCATAGCTTCCCTTCAAACACACTCTATATGGTAGAGCCACTCAATTGCTATAGTCGTCTATCGGTCCTGAAAAACAACATTGCAATTTTGATGAGTTTTGCGAACTCAGCGAGAAACCATCA
>JANKYE010000008.1:489683-501466 GCA_032467995.1 Erythroxylum dillonii | reverse complement strand
AATTTCTTTACTCATGAATAATCATCAAAAATCCTCATTTAATAGCCTTAGCTTACAAAAAGATTCGAGGTCCAACAAAAGGTATGGGAATTTTTTATATGTTTGCTTGAATTTATGAGTGTGATGTGAGGTGAATTGGTAAAAGAAGTATTCCATAGACAAATAGAATGTTTTTGGTTAAACTGGATGTGTTTTTGTTTTGCTCCTGCACGATAAGCCCGAAGTTAGTTGATTTGGGATGTGTACCTAGCTGAATGGATAAGTTCTACTGATCAGACTTCTATAATTTGGCCATATCTTTCCAAATTGGATAATTACAATTGGAGATTAAACTAGAGAAATAGGCATAAAACTTTCTTGAAAGAACTGAAATTTGATTTTGTTTCTAAGATTTTTGAATTATGGCTTGAAGTTGAGTTCAGGCTACTGTCCCTATTTTAGAATAGCTTGTAGTGTTTTAGGTATAAATCCTGAAATATTTAGCAAAATTTCATTAAATTTATATCATTAGAAAATTAAGACACAGAGCAACATATGTCTAGAAGTTCATTTTGCCTAAAAACTTCAATTTCTAGGTTAAAATGGCCATACAAAATGGACTTCGAAACTTGTTACGAGAAAAGCTAGAAATTGGCCATGCATAGCTGTGAGTGTCAGTTATACAGCACCACATTTTATCCCAAACATGAATTTTCATCACCCAAATGCCACCGAACTTCATCTGAACCTTTTTGGATGTCAATGAAACTTAACAAACCCATTTATAAGGGTAATGTGATACTCATCATGCATGTAATTTGTATATACCTTAATGACTTCATTTATGTATTATTGAAAAGGAACATGATCGTCAAGTATATTAAATAAGATTAGGCATGATAAATATTTTAAAATTATAATGCAAGCATAAGGGAATGAGTTTGTATGTTATGAATTTGTTACTCTATAATGTGATTCTGAAATGTAATTACAATGGTCTGATGATTAGTTTTAACCTACCAAGTCTTAGATGTAGGTAAATAGGCATATCTAAAAGGGTCTGCAATTGCTTTTATTTTGAGATACTACATTTTCTTCTATTTTAGAAACTTATGTCTCTTTTGTTTTAGTGGCTATTGCCTCTTCTGTAGATACCAATCATAGGTATCTTCTATTTTGTTCCCATTACCCAGTTTTGAAGAAATTAACAAACAATTTTGTATATGTTCTATTTTTTTTCTTTTCTAATGCAAAATTATATTTTGAATAATCTATAAATTTCATATTCAAATATCATTATGTGTATTAAGATATATTATGACTTTAATTTTATAATGTATTTTACATTATTTAAATGTCATGTATGTGAATTTTAGGTGATTGCTGTGAGTAGTCACCTTCTTGCATCATTATCCCACTAAGCTATATGCTTAGCACAGTGGTTTTTTCTTCGTGTAGGTTATGATAAGTAGGGTTAAGGTTGGGACAGTCGCAGTGGCCAAAGAAGGATGTATAACATTTTGGAAGATTTTGTATCTAAACAGTGTGTTGTAATCATAAATATGAAGAAATAATTTTGTAGTAAATGCTTGTAAGACTTACGAAGTTTTGAATATGTAAATGGCCTATAATAACCATAACTTATGATGAGAGTTTCAATGTATGGATATGATATGTGTAATTTGTTACTTATATAAACCATTTTGAAGAATGTGAGCACGTTTGTTAACACGGTTAACTATATGAATTTTGATGTATGTTTGTCCTATCTCTGGGAATTCTTAGATTGTCTAGGCTTGTTTTGTGTACATCCGTATATCTTCCTAAGGGGTATTAGGGTGTCACAATCTTTTCATCCCTTGATTGACTTTTTCTAAATGTCAATGATGTAATAACGATATGTTAAATCATACAGTAGGTATTATAGTCATATAAGGAGAGCTTCAACAACCCCCCCCCCCCCCCCACCCCCCCCCCCCCCCCCCAAAACATATATAAAAGGGAGCTTCCATTCACTAATATATCTAAATAAGACCTAGAAATATGCTTATGGCATCTTCTTGTAGTTCTTTCTCATATGGCATTAATACTTTTGATTCTTTATCTTGTAAGATGTCATTTTGTGGAGATTACATACATACCCAAAGAAATTTCTTTTCAAAATAATTCTTGTTAAGTAAAACTGAAATAATTTTGCTTAAAAAATGTTAAGGACTATGCCCAAGGACCTAAATTTATATGGGTACCTAATTATTTGCCTTACAAGTTAATATCAAGTGGAATTAGATGAATACTAACAAATGACATCATCTCCATTAATATCAACTGAGGAACAAAAATGGTATTTCCAACAATTGATTTCAAAGGGACCAATAAATAAACACTTATATACGACAAAGAAATTGATATAAAATACAGTTGTTAAACTAATTAAGGAAAGAAAGGCAATAACTATTGATGGTAAACAAAATGAGATATATAATTACTTTCATATTATTAACATTTGAGCATATCTACTTGGCATATACGTTTGGGAGGGAAAGTATTGTTGCATGTATATAAGGGGAGAAAGATATATTGATCTTTGAATTGATACATTAACTTTTTTGAAAATTGATTATTTTTTGACACTTTGCATGGCCACTTTACCCATATGATAGATTTTAAAAAAAGAGAAGAGAGAAGATAATTTTTCCCTTTTGATACTTCTATCTTTTTGTCCATACCATTTTTAATGTTGATAAAAAAGGAGAGAGATTAGTGATAGTAAAACTTGATCATTCATATTTAGTAGCATATAAATTAAGGGAGAACATACATTATATTCGTATTTAATATGCTTTAACATTGCAAGAGCTTTTAATTATCATTTATTTTGTGAAAATCACTAATTTTATCATAAAAAAGAAGAAAGTTTTGGACTAAAGGCAATCTTAACCTATGGTTTTAGTGATAATAGAACATATTACTATTAATGAATTTATTTTCATGATGTTACTTGTTATATTATAATGAAATCAATCAATATATGAAAGATCAAATTCAAAAAAAAGGTAAAGTGTGAAAAAGGGTTAATTGAATCAAATAAGCAATCAAATGATGAAGAAAATAATTAAAGTAGAATATATATGTAATTCAAGAGAGATTTAAGGAAATTTGAGTGAAGAATTAAGAAAAAGGAGGAATCAACCACCTTAAGTTATAACAATTCATTGTAATCCTTCTTATATCCTTATCTTTGTCATTTTGACAAACTAGGGAATCAGTCATTGTATAGTCATTTATATGTAGGACATAACATATATACTTTGTTATAATTAAGAGAAAATTTGAGAAGATTTTAAAGAGAACTCTTTTGATCATCAAAGTACCTTTTGGGAATTTAAGTCAAGTTTTTCCCAAAAAAGCATATTTTTACTTTTAAAAGACTGTGGAGTTGAATTTTTAAAGTTGGTTTCTTTTAAGATTTAGCTAGTCTAAGGATTTGGATAAGCTAGTCGGACAAAGAGTCAAAAAGATACAGAATGAGCGCTTTGCAACCCTTTAGACCATCAGTTAACTGATGGGCCAATTGATGGTCAATCGACTAGTTGGTGATAAGTTTCAAAACTAAAACGGTGAATTCTATCTAGTTATGGGTGTAGCTCGTCGTTAGGTTAGTCAGAGGTTTTACGTCTAACAAATGTTAACTAAAAACTACTTAAAACAACTAGTTTGTGTGTTTAATAATTACTTGAGTTAGTTTAAGATATAAATAGATCATAGCTGAGTTGTGGGAAGAACCATTGACAAAATAGGGAGTTGTTAAAAATTCTACGAGGTTAGAGAGAGCATTTGACTATGTATATTGAATTTTAGTTCAGTGGCATAAGGAAGAAAGAGAGTTGTATATGATTGTGTTAGTGTAGCAATTAAGAAAATTGCTTAGAATACTCTATGTGAGGATTCTTCTCGATCTTGAATAATATTTGTATCAGATCAGTCCTCACTTTGATAAAAACAAGACAAATATTAGTATTTCTTTTCACCCGTTGCATGGTAGAAAAGATGTAGAATAAAAAGTTCCTCTTATCCCAAAGCCTCTCTCATTTCCACTTACATTGCCCACATCAGCCTACCCTCCATTCTCTTCTCACTTGGTTTAAAATGGCATCCAATACTCGCACTTCAAACCTTACACTTTTCCCACTCCTACTCTCTACTACTGTTTAATATATGATCTGAAAAGAATGCTAGAACATTTAAAGATGAAGCTTAGGATGTTGGGAGTATGTCCCTCGGAGCAATCTCCCAAGTTATGGAACATCAAGCTCAAATACTGAGAGGAGGTAATTAAATGAGTGCATCTTTTCCTGACTTTTTCTTTGCAGGTTTGATAGCACAGGAGAGCACTTGGCTCATTCATGTGTGTCAACTTTCGGAAGCAGACAGGAGGCCAGTTGGTTCCAACATCTCTTTAGACCCCAATGCATCAGAGCGGACAGAATTCGGTAATATACTGCATTCATTTTGCAGCAACGGAAGTGGAAGGTCTGCACATGGTACTTCATCAGGCGTCTTCATCCCTCATGGCCAAGAACTTGAGGAGAAGTTGGCTCCAGGCTAAGCCATAGCTTTCATTTCAGATATCAAGAACTTAGCTGCTTATGTTTGTGTTAACAGTAGATTGGCTGTAATTTTTGCCTTGTTGTGGTTAAAATGAGTTAAATCAGTTGCGGCAGTTATGTGAAGCGTGGTGGGAGAGATGGAGTGCTGAATTTTGATCAGGTTGTGAGATGGGAAGTGCTATAGTGTCATGGTTCTGTTGGTTCTTTTATGTAACAAAGGAGTTTGTCCTTCTAATTCTACTAAGTTCGAGCTCAAGCGACTTGGCTATAGATGTAATCCAACGTTATACATATCTCTTTATTTGTATAAAATCTTCTGAATTACCTAAAAAAAAAAAAGTTCCTCTCATCCATTAAAAAAAGATAATAAATTCCCAAGTAGATCTGTAAAAGTGGATGTAAGTCGATAATAATTTGGCTAAACCACTATAAATAAATTATGTATCTCTTTCACTATTTCTTTTACTAACATTTTCTTTAATATAAAATTATTTTATATGAATTTATCCTATCGATTCATCAAAATAAATAATTATTTCATTAAATTTTGAATAGAACAAAAAGTAAACACATACAATTTGCTAGTTGCTACCTCTCCCTTTCATATGTAAAATATCAAATGCAATTATTAGTGCCTAACACGTAGCCATTAATGCATTATGTGTTATGATGTGCAAATTAAGAGTCAATCAATACTCCCTCGCGTGAAACTTTTAGGTGAAGAATCATTTTGCTGTTGCATACTATTGATATCATAGTTGCAATTTTAGCGACAAGCCTCTAATTTAAACTTTGAAACATTGAACTATCACCAGATATAAAAATGCTGAACATTCGTCTCAAAAAGCAGAAATATAAATTCATTTGAAAGTGAAAACTCAGTCGCTGTATATGTCCTCAGTTGTGCCTGAACGGGAGTTTCCCACTTATTGTTGGGAGGAATCCATAAATAGTGTTAAAAGTACAAATTCTATTCAAGAACAGCTCAATTCAAGCTTTGAAAGTGTCAAATAGGTACCAAAACTAGCTGCTAATAATGGCCAAATAATATTAACTGAAAATTCACATGATGACGTCACAAGCTTTTCAAGATGTACATCTGAATCCAGATCAGCCTTTCTCGAAGAAAATTTTGAACATCCTACCTATTGTTTGATACAGATCATTGCTAAACCTATAGGAAACTGATCAGAAAGAATATCTAGACTCCTTGGACATAAATTTGAAGAGTTAAACATGAAAGCATAACTATAAATGAAAATCTAACTACATGGTAAGATGCACAAATTAAGAGTCAATTAATTCTCTCTCGTGCTGTACTCCTCTCTCCCCTTTAAGGTGGTAATCACCTTTTCTCTTCAAATTTTCCCAGGCTCACACTCTTAAAGTTCCCAACTTTGAATGGATCTTTCATATGAAAAAGAGAGAATGCAACCACGTAATATGACTCGATCAAGAAACAAAGTTGTACAAGTTCATTTACACTCTCATAGTTGCTCACAGATGTATGCCATTGATCTCATCATGGAGCCTAGTGTATCTCTGGAAACCTGAAATTTCACCTCTGTTTCCCCCGTTGTTGTCTTGGCTTCTTGAAGCTAAGACGGATGTGAAATTTATACAAGTCAGAAGCATTCTGCCTTCTACATGCATAGAGCAAAATACATCTCAAGAAATTACACTCGTTGATATGAACAAGTTTCAAAAATCAGAAAAATTTACCTCTTACTTGAAATTCGACGAGCAAAATGGATGTGTCATATTGAGACAAACGATAGCAAGGTAATTCAAAAGCTCATGCTACATTTACTCAATTAACCCAAGATAACCAAATGTAACCAAAACTATTCATTATAAAGATATTATTACAATAGATGGCAAAAATGAATGGATGATTTCCTAAAACCTTCTAAAAATATCCAAAGGAAGATCATAACTTTAATCATTCGATCAAAGATCTCCACCAGAACATAGGAAGCCTTTCTCCTAATAAATTTTAACAAATTATAACGGCACATTATTCCAAATTGATGTCATATGTTATTGTCCATCAGAACGTGTGCCTTACATATCCTTTACATTTCTTATTGTGTAGCCTATGGCCCACTAAGCCTCAAATATGAGATGGAAGAAAAGAAAGAAAGATGGAACATTATTTTCTCACACGAAAATGTGTTGCAGTTTCTGATACTGACTAGGATTAATATTTTAACATCAAGAAAAATGGGATGAGAAATGAAACCCTGTACTTAACCCAAATCATTCTGTAACCTCCAAGAGAGTATCTTAAGAATATCCTCCCTAATTACATTTTGAAGGTCACCTAAAGTTTTTGAACAAAATGAAATTCAAAACACCTGTTTATATCAGGTTGTAGGTCAAGAACACTAAATCCTACAATGGTAAGTTATTAAAAAAATCACATAAGCATAGGCAAGAAAGAAGAGGTTACAATGTTTAAACTGGAATACCTTCAGATTTATGACAGCGGCTCGATTGGCTGGTGTTGAAAGCTGCTGGCTAATATAGGCCATGGATCTCAACATTGGCTCCAGTGTGACCCTTGTTAATCTAAAATGCACCTCGGACTCCCCTGATGGAACTTTTCCATAATCTTGCAGCTGAAAGAGATAAAGATGTTAACAGACTAGTGCAGACAATGATCTACATTGTTCTCAATCACCTGATGTTTTCGACACTTGATTTGTAGATGTAAAAATTGGTACAGTTAACTAACCTCCAATATTTTGGCAATGGACAACATTTAGAAGTCAACAATATTTGATACTCAAGGCCTTAGTTATCAAAAAGAAGCCTTTCAAATCGAAGTGATATTTTTACAGTGAGTATCATTTAAGCATATCTTCTTACTTGTAAATCATTAACAAAAATTTCAAACTAAATTATAGAATTGTCCAATATAATGTCCCACAGTGTATCATGCACCAAATTAAAGGTACTCTCAGGTAAATTCTAGCTAGATGTTTTGTCAGAAATTGCAAAACATTTCAACTATTAACACCCAGTGAAGGATCACATAGTTTATAGCAGTTTGCATCACCCCATGAACTATTAAAACAAATATGCATCAGTAATATGTTGCAAGATACAAGTGGTATCTGCTCATGGAAAGGCAAGGTGGCATACCTTCAACTTGATTACAGCTACCTTTCCAGATGGTGTATTGGTTTTATTTTCTATCCTCCAAGTCATGGACTTAAAACAAGTAAGAACCACCTAGATAATTTTAACAAAGGAGCCATTAAAAGATCCTTCCATGTAAAAAGAACAAAACACATGATGAATGTCAAAATCACATTGTTACTTCATACCGAGTTATCAGAAAGGGCACCATCACATTGGATAGACACAGGGGCCACATTGGGTTGATTCAGATCAGCAACAGGAACTCCCATGTCATTGAGATTGAACTGTTCAGGCATTGGATCTTGCCAGGGCCACAGTGATGGGACAATATCAGAAACTGATAAAGGTGGTCTCTTGTTATTGGCTTCCTGGCTATTTCCACTTGCATTGTGCAGAGGCTGTGTGATCTTAGCAATGTTTTTCTTTATAGACGCAACCTTTTTTTCACCTTCTCTTAAAGCATTGATTGCCACATTGTAAGTCTCAGCAGCAACTGCTCCTTCCTGTGCAAATTTGATGGCTTCCATACACAATTTGTTAAAGCGTGTGGTCAGACTTTCAATTCCCTGTAAATCTGTATTCTGTTCCTCCACTCCAACCGAAGATTTGGCATTCCTTGTCCATCTTTTCAATATGTACTGTGATGGAAGGGTAAGAACATTTGTTACTGTAAAGACAGTTAATATATGTCTGCAGAGAACACCACAGTACTCGAACATCTGACAGCTGCAACTAGATTTCATCTCTGAGATATTCAAAGTCACTATGTATGCCTTGTCATCATGTTCATACTTGGCAACCCTGTACTTACTGATCACTCCATCACTCTCAATGTTATTAGCAGTATAAATAAAAGTTTCAACTAGTTCTTCCTGAAATTTGGAGAACACCTTTTTTGTATAGAAATTTGCAGCCTGTCGTTCCATTGGTGATGGAGTTCTGAGCACTGGTGTGTTGCAGATTGTATCATAATCTGCTTCAATTTCCTTTTCTAAAGAATGCTCTAGAGCTCTTTCATATTGCTTGAAGAATAGAGATATAGTTGTCTGTTGATTCACATACCCATTGAAGAACGAGCTTACACCTAGATTTGATGGAAGTGCAGCAAAGAAAGTGCCACGAAAGTAAACTGGTGCCCACTGTTTCCGAGCGTTATACACAGCCTGAAGCCACTCATTCTTTTGAAGATCATATTTATCCAGAAGGGTGCACCATGTTGATTCAAATTCCTCAATTGTCTCACAAAAGTTGATACAGCTATAGAGCTCTCCATAGAAACAAGGATGAGCAAGGTATACATGAGCTAACCTTTCTTGACCTTCTCTCAAAATGTGCCACTTGCATATGCAATGGCGAGTTTCTGGAAACACCTGAGAAACTGCCATTTGGATGGCTCTGTCTTGGTCTGTAGTGAAAGAAACAGGGGTCCGTTCATTCATTGCAGATAACCAGGTCCTGAATAGCCAAACAAAGGAAGATTCAGACTCGTCTAGAAGTAATGCACAACCAAACAATATCGTATGACCATGGTGGTTTACCCCTGTGAAAGGAGCAAATGGAACCTGATATTGATTTGGTCTGTAAGTTGTGTCAAAAATTACTGCATCACCAAAGTGATCGTAGGCTGCCCTTGATCTGGCATCAGCCCAGAAGACATTAGTCATGCAATTCTCATCATCAAGTTGTATTGCATAATAAAAGCCAGGATTCTCTGCTTGCATTTTCTTGAAATAATTTAGGAGATTATGAGCATCCTTCCCTAGGGTCCTTTTTCTTTTTGGAGGCCTTACATAATGTGCTGCTGTAGATGTAATTTTTCTATCTTGGCAATTGGGTTCTACAGGGAAGGAATTCCTAACATCATTTTCATAAGATAAACGATTTCCATCCATGGAAACATAGATGTCACCAGTCGTGTACAGCATTTCAGCCACATTTTTTGTAGCACCAGCAAAATGCCTCCGAGGTCGAAGATAATGAACCTTGCTAGGTGCTACTAGAGAATGGTTATGGTCCTCTACAAATTTAGTTACAACCCAATATTCCGACTCCTTTCTCTCTATCCTAAGCATTGCATTGCAACTCTCTATATTCTTTCTTTTGAACACATCTCTAGAACATGTAAATTCCCATGTAACAATTGGTCCATCAGGCTTGGAACGTGTAAACTGACCAACCTGAGTGGTGAAATTCATATGCGTGGCATATGAATCGTAGAATGTTTTTGCAGCCTCTTCTGATTCAAACTCCATACCAACATGAGGTAAATATATTCCATCATGTCCCTCATTTCTCACCACTCTGTCTCTAGACTTATCAATTAAATTATGTTTATCTGATTCATTACAGTCACTTTCCCCTGCCATCGAGTCATCTCCTTTTTTTACCTCCACATCTATATCCCTAACATCCATAGATGTAGAATTTCAGTCCGTTTCCTAATCACTAGGCAAGCTGTAACAAAACCTTCATACTTATCTCAATTTGAGCGGAAGCAGAGACAGGCTGCATTAGGAATACACCTGCACAGTTAATAATCAAAATGGTAATCGATTCCCAAACGGAAACATGGAGAGGCCATCAGTGTTGTTTTAAACCAAGCAAGAAAATTTCCATTGAATAAAATGCTAAATACAATGAAACACGATAAAGTAAAGTATAAACATGAAATCAAACAATTTCAGCTCAAATCTCTGTTTATTAAGACGAAACAAACGTCATTCAGTAAGTCGTTGAGCTACCATGGTGTAACCCCTGTCATTTAACTACCTAGTCTTTCCAAAGTTGCAAAATCCAGAGTGTCAACTTCCGTTGAATTAGACAGACATATATGCCTGCAGAAAGCCGTCAGTTCGCCAAAAATAATTCATCCCCAAAGCAAGGGCATAATTGAATTGTTCACAAAATGTTGTCGTGAATGTTAAGCAAACAATAAATAATGCTAATTGCTTTGCAAAAAGAAGAAGGAAGAACGTACCTTAAACTTGGGAAGAACTCCGATCGAGGAACCAGAAACCCCATTTCCCTCTCATTCTCTCTCCACACGCACGCTCACTCTGCCTCTCCCTCTGGTCTGGTGGGATTTTCTTTTTCTTTTTCTTTTGGATTCGATTAGTTTTATGTTATTAATTTTGGTTCGATCGATTATTTGGTTCGTTTGAGTCTGTTTTGTTTGTTTGCTTCAGTTAGCTTTCACTTTCTTTCAGTATCGGCTTACCTAAAGTAATCTTAAAATTATAAAGAAAGCCGAAACTATCAATCTCTCAAGCAGTTGGGTTCGCTATTCCTTTGTTTTCTACCTTATCTCAAAGTTTCTGTCATTCCTCCGTTTCACCTTCACCATCCTATGTATCTTTGATTTTCTTTTCTTCACAGAAATACCATTAATAGAATTTAAATTTCAGTTATTATATTGGCTTAAATAAGAATTTAGAAAAAAAAAACTAAATTCTATTGAGATATTGTCTTTCTCGTATACATATTCTTAGAATTTCATGTCTTCGCTTCAACTTACTCCTTATTTGCCTCTTCTATCAATCTCGCCTCTACTCACTTTCATCATTGCCAACGCCGCTTATCGCTTTTATCTTCTCCACTTCCATCGTCTCCTTCGTTGCTGTTTAGACTTCATCTTCTGCTCATTGTCGCTACATCTTCTCACTTTTCATCCTTTATCCATTATCGCTCGACTTCTCCGTTGCTATTTGGGACTCATCAAAACATCAACTACTCATCTTCTCCCCGCTCACCGCCATTAACTGCTTGTCTTCTCCCTGCTCATTACTAATTCTTAGGCTGCTATAATTTATTCTAAGTATTAAAACTGAAAGACGATACATAGGAATATCTCAAACTTCAATGCGTATAAAATAGTCCTTAAATTTTTTCAAAATTGTAAAATAGTCCATATTGATATATTATGCAGTTGTAGTGTATACTTTACTAGTTTACTGTTTATATCAACCATGCTTTCAAAAATATTAATAATAAATAATAATGACAATTAATTTGAAATATCAATAATTTTTAAATATTTTACATATAAATAAT